>VXBJ01002874.1:769697-848925 GCA_013400055.1 Nycticryphes semicollaris | reverse complement strand
AAAATAAAATAAAATAAAACATTCATTTCCATATTATCACTTCATGGTTATCTTGCCTAGAAGTTGCCCTGAGCAGTGTAGATGCTCACTTTTAAGAACAGAACAATGTCAAAAAGTCTTTGAAGATCCACTCCGAACATTTTTATATTCAAAAACTTGCTAAATATTTTAAACATGCCCAGAAACAGCCGCGTATTGCTCAAGAATGAACCTTGTATTTAATAATGCAGTGCACCTACACTATAAAACTCTTTGTTATAAGGCTACTTTTGATATATGGCCATCTTAATCCCTTGCCACCTGCACTGAAGTCTGTCTAAATACCCACTTTATGACAACTAGCGATATAGGCTTTGCCATATGCAGTCTTTATCACTTTAGCATGTGCTTGACTTTGAGCATGTGAGTAATCAACATCAGTGAAACTTAAGCATAGGCTGAAGTGCTCTGTTGGATAGTGATGAAATTATTCACGTGCTTAGAGTTAAGCACAAGCCAAGACTTCATTAATACCGTTCAATGAATTGCACATGGATTCAACCGTGCAGTCCGTAACCAGGCATGATTTGGGGGACTGATGGCTCAAGTATAATTTTTTATCTTTACATTGGTTGGTAAATACGGTGTACGTACAGAGATGAGACATCCAGGCCATGAGCTGTCAATGAGAGCTTCAAAATTGCACTAAAACCAAGTTAATACTGCCGCTGGAGTTGAGACATGAGACAGGTTTGTAGGGCTGGGCACTGCTGAGACACAGGTCTGTAGGTTCAGAAATATTGTTCTGAAGGCTGGGAAGGACTACGAATTAAAGAATGAGAGGGCTGGGATAATCTTTAATGGTTACCCTTGTCCAATTCCTGACCCAAGGGATGTCCATATCTATGCATCCGCTCATATGCAGGGCAGATGCTCCATTACCCCACCTCAAAGGCCAGATGGAGAGTCTACAACCTTCCCAAAGTCTACCTCATTCCTTCTCTCCTTTACCATCATGAAGTTTCCCTGATTGCCTAATCTAAATCTTTCTTCCTGCAATTTAAGACCATAATATTTTGTCCTACCTACATACACATGAAAAACATAGGAAACAATTTAGTCTGTTCATATACAGATATCATCCAGCCCAGTGATTTACAGTTGAACCACTTCATGTCTTTTAGCATCTCCTTCTCCCATCTTAATTTGGAAATGGCAAGTGAGAGAGAATTCACTGTGTATCAGACTAGTCTGTGGCAATGGTTAAGTATCTTCAGTATTAAAAAATCATCTTCTTTCCGATTCAGATTGCTGAGTTCAACTGCCAACCATTAGATTTTGTTACGTTTTTATCTGTTAGATTAAAAATCTCCCTAGTATCTTCTCCCTAAGCAGATAATTATAAACCACAAACTTACGGAACACTCTTGCCTTTTCTCCATATTATGACAAAAGATGGTCTTTTCCAGAAATATTAAAATGTGTTCCCTCCATTACTGCCTGACAGATTATGTTCCGTTCAAAATGTCAAAGCAATAACGAGCTTTTTTTTTCTCTTTCATGAACACCACAAAACAAAGCTAAATTCAGACCCCACCTCCCAGATGCTGCCCTTACAGGGGGCAGTGAGAAAAGACACTGGTCGGTTTGCCCAGCCCAGAACAAGAGTAACCTGGGTCTGTAGACATTCATCCCACTGCACCGGGCAGCCTGAAGCCCCCGACTTATCTGTCTTCTGCAGTCTGACTTGAATCATTTAGCAATACGCAGATCTTCCTTGCCCAGTTGGTACATGACTTTCTGTATCCCCTGAACGCTGAGTGTCTTTGCCCTGGAGATAAATTTCCCTCAAAATATCCTCAGTTTTTCTGGATACCATCAAACAATAATCAGTGTGAGATAAGAACTGTTGAGAATTCATTATTTTCTGCTGGGCTACAGTGACATCCAGTGCCTTACGAATCCTTCCCTCAGCATGCCTGAATAATTCCATTAGCTATAACGGAGAATGAACTCTCCTCCCCCCGCCCCCCCTTTTTTTAATCACCCACCCATAACCCCTGCCAGGACTGCGGTGAGGACCTGCAGTCAGGTATACATAACCACTGCCATTCCTTACCTCTAGCAATACTTTCCAGATAATGTTTCTGGTTTCCTTTACAAAGTTACAACAGCAGCAATAAAAATGTTAAGGAATTTTAATGCCACTTTACTGCACCTTTAGAAGTTCAGGAAAAGCAGAAACTTGCAAGCCTTGCAAGGGACACCTTTTATTGCAGCATTCAGGAACAGACATGTATCAGGTTCCTACGATCTTTCCACCAATATTACTCTCTTCTCCACCACTTGATTTTTAATGAGCATTTAAATAATTACTCCTTGTTATTATGAGGGTTACTCAAATAATACTAATAAAGGTAGCGTGGATGCTCCATAAAAAACACACCTTTAATTGAATTATTATTAAATTAAGATGCTATAATTGAGAACACTATTTTAACAAGTCTCCTTATAAGACCAGCTGACATTAAGGAGAAGGGCATTAAATACTGGAAAGATTTAGTGTTTCATACTGAAGAAAATACATGGTTATAGGTGGTTTGACAGGTCACCTAGACCAGGGCCAAATACTTTCCAGGTGCCTGCAGTGTGGATCTGCAGAGTGAACTATATCACTACATACCTGATACTTGATTGGGTATGCAAAAATATCTCTAATATAGGTATTTCTGCCAAAGAGATTATTTAATTTAGCAAAAAAAATTACTTACACATGCTTATGATTGAATAATCATATGCTGAGCACTCCCAGTATCGAAAGTTTTGCCTTCCCTGCACTCCCTGGGGTGTCTGGAAGTGCTGCTACCTCCATTTCAGAGGAACTGACTGTCTCAGTAAGAAAGGCAGAAGTGGGAAGTGCTGTCCAAGCCTGGACGAGGACCCCCATTGCCAGTCCAATGCCAGTCACTACTTTTAAACACCAAACCCAAAGGAACCATCTCTCTTCATTTTAATTTTGTTCTGATGGCAACACAAGTTGAATATGTAAAATAAGGACAACTCCTCTGTCCATCTCCAGAGTTAATACAGTGCATCCCTCCCTACACTGCCTTGTCTAAAGAAAGAGTTCAAGAGAGTCTTGAAGGACATCCTGCTGAGGGTCACGAGGACTATCACCAAGAATTCATAAAGCAAGCATCAACTGGCAGCTAAAGTTGGTGTTTTATGACTTAGGAAGGCGCCTGCAGTCTCACAACCTAAGCACCTCCAATTCTCCACTCAGATAAACAGCCACTTTCTCCTGTAAAGCTCAGCCAACCTGAAGTGCATCTCAGTGAAGAAGAGGAGATGAAGGTTTAGGTGCAAAAGCCCAAGCATCAGGGGCCACAGAGCCTGTCGTCATCTGGAAACGGGGAATCTCAGGATGGGGTCAGTGAAAGAAAAGAATGTGACAAGGAAACAAAAATGAAATGCTTTTAAGAGGTGGATGGAAAAATAAGGGTGTTTGAAGAAAGGGGGAGAAGTAACCAAGAAGTGTTACTTGTCAGTAACAGAATCCTGTTTCCTCCCATACTAGGCCCTGTTTTCTTTTTCCACCTTGCCTCTTGAGTTAGCCTATCTCCTCCAGAGCCATCTTCAAACAGAAGAAAAATCACGACTTCTTGCAATATTCTTCTCCCACACACCGCCTGCCTGTTTTACAGCTTTCTCCATCCTGTTTCTACCTTGACTAGTGAGATTGCAAGTTCTCTACAGAGATTATGCAAGAAGCTTTATGCAAAGAAAACCTACAAACCCCACAAGACCCTCTCACTCCCAGCACTGATTTTAATTAGCGATGTGAGTATTCTCGAGAGCATTTTCTACCTGTTGCAGAAGATTTACAATAGCACTAGTTGACACCGATATTAAAATATATTAATATTACCCTACTATTAGAAATGTGCTAATTCTTTCAACGCTAAAGCCAACTGCCCAGTTCTGCCTTTGGTGGATTAAATGTTGCCCGGCTTTTGGGAGTCCATTTTATTTTGTGAAGCCATTTGTGCTTTTCAGCAGTGTTCCTTTTCTGTTAGACAGGACTGCAAATTCTCTATCATTCTTGTCATAATAAATATATTTTTTTTCAAATGAACTATTTTATCATACGAGTGGAAAACCAAACAGATTAATTACCAATCCCATAGTTGGGAAGTCAGACTGTCATGCTGCCTATCTACAGCCAATCCTTTCATAATTCCAAGAACAAAGAGCATGAATCCTTGAAAGACTTAGAGATATCACTCTGATACCTTAAAATCATACTCTTAGCAATCTCTGATTTGAATTACCCTGCTATGAATTCAAAGTAGCTCTGATGACCACCACTGCAGACTTTGAATTTTCCCAGATAAGCTATACCAGGTTATCACAAACAAGGATCTTAACTAGGCTTATATGAATATACCGAGTTGTGATTACGTTGTTTTTTTTTTCATTAAACTTTCCCCAGAAACACTTTATATGTCCCCTCTGGCATTTATACTTACAAAAAAGAAGGAGACTGCAAGGCAGGTTACAGCCATGCATAACACAAACAGATGCTTCCTGCTTCTTAATGGACACAGGCGACCTTTGGCTGAAGATGCATCTTGTGTTCAATAGTCCCATTTTCTGTGAGACTTAATCATACCTCAGATCTGTACTGCCAGATTCACATAAATGAGCCAAATGCACAGCTCAGTTTAATTTCTAGTGCATTACAAAATGGCAATATTATATTTTTAGGTATAAAATGTCAATAGTCATTTTGGGCAACTTCCTTCTGGGTGTCCAATTTCTCATTCCTTAAAAGAGTTTGTGGCTTACTGGAAGTTAATGTTCAGCCTACAGAAGTATAAGAAATGCTTTTACTTAGTGCAGAAAAAAGAAAGAAAAATGCTTAGCAAAAATTGGAACTCCCAATACAGGGATTTTTGACCCAGAAGCACTATTAAAATGGAAGATAAAAAAAACGTTTGTCATCTCTGAACACCTTTTTCTAATTGGTGTTAAATTCTAAAATACAAAAGCAATTTATAACACAGAGAAAGGGAGAAGTGTGAAAAGTAAGGAGCAAACAGGAAAATCAATATTGAAAGATCAATAGCGAATGAGTTAACTTTTAAATTAGCCCTTTGTGATACAACAGTTTGAATTGACTCCACCTTTAGCATCTAAACAGCTTTGTGTCTTTTAGTTAGTTTCTCTGAACCTAAGACATCAGCTAGCAGACTGAAAGGCAGCTTTACAAACCTGTTGTACAAAACAGTGAAAACTATCAGTGAAAATGGGGAATGTAATACTGGGGGGAAACGTACCCACTCGTAAGATGAAAAGACCATAGGACTACCCATGGCTGGTGGTTTAATATATAGGATCCCATTTACAGCATTCATGAAAAACCCTTGTACCACTCAAGGACACTTTTAGGCCTTTTCTTTGCATAAGGTATTCAAATGCTTTTGAAATAATGTCAGTCTTTTCTACAACATATGAAATATGCCAGCAGCTTCCCTTTAAATCGGTTTCCTGTAAGTAGTTTTGTTTGAAAACTGGCAAGGGCTGGGATATTTTTTTTCCCACAGACTTTTCTAAGGTGCCATTTTCTCATCTTACAAGCAAGAATTCTCAGTAATCTGAATAGGAACTTAAAGGAGGATACATAAAGGAAATTGTCCATGTCATATAATGGAAAAATAAGGAGTAAATTAGGAAACAATAGAAAAAGCCAAAGGGTGAAAACAAATTTTCCTGGTTTTATTTTTTTTTTCCCCAGGAGTACTTCAGTCTGTTTTACTACAACTATTTCTTAAGGGTATTAGGTGCCTATTCATAGTTAGCAAATGAAATAGCGTTTTTGTTTTAATTCATTGCTTCTTTAACAAATGCTAACTCCCATCTCTGCTTCTTTAAATCCACAAAATCTCCACATTCAATCCTAAGAAGTATTATAAAGGCTGTAAATCTTGTTTTAATGGAATGTACATTTAGCTATGAGGAGATAATTGACGTTATGGAGGGCCTAGATGCTGAATTATATAGGTTATCTAATACAAAGGGGACTCATTACCGAAGCACTACAAACAAGTAGTAATATATGTATATTGTTCTGAGTGGCGTTATAGCAAAAGTGTTCGGGTCTGCAGGGATTTATAAAACACAAGAAAACAGCAGACATGCACTTGTAAATTTGTCTCATTTGTCTCTGAAGTTAAAGGTTATTCCCTTGATCTGAATTTGTAATAAAAACATGCTAGACTAAGGTTTGTAGAGAATGTTTGAATATGTAAATTGTGTATAATGATAGGCAATTATAGGGTAAAAACTGGACCTTATGAATGTTACAGAATTGCATGGAGCATCAAAGTATTTTCCTTCAGATGAAATATTTATCTTTTATGCATGTTATAAGCACTTTTTCAAAGGTATTCAGCAACCTATTTGAGTGGAGAGTTGACAAAAATCAAACCATTATAACCAACTAAGACTGTGGGCTTATGCACAGGAGAAGCCACAGCTTTTTTACAAAATATACATAATAAATCTCTTGAACTAATGGTTCCGGAGATGGATCCTCAAGGACAAGTTCCACTGATTTTCACTCCCTTAGATGAAAGCTGGTCAGATGTTTCTGGATTATTTTTCTTTTTAAGAAGATGTCGGGGTGGAAGTGTGGGGAGGGAGACTGGGGAGAATAACTAGGTAAGAATGCGAATTTTCTTGGACTGATTCAATGAAGCCCCATTTCCCCTTCAGTTCATTGGCTGCTGTTTCCAGGGAATAATTTTTTTTTTCCTAAATAATAACATAAAATAAATTTAAAAAAAAAAAAAAAAAGAGGGATGCTGCAGCAAGATAGAAAGGAGCAAAGCCGGGAGATGATACCGTAGTTTATGCTACTGAAGATAAGGTTTTCTACTTCTCTGAGCACGACAGTCTGTTCAGGTTAACCAACTGCAGTGTTAGAATAACTCCAGCCGACTTGTCACAGAGTACAAAAGTCATCAGCAACTGAATGTTCTTTTCTGCACCGCAATTAAGACGAATCAATACGACGTGCCACAAATGGTATTTTACTCTCAATAAGAACTCGGGCTGAGTTTATTCAGAATATTTTAGCGCTTCCCCAGGGGATTTTGGTCCGACGCAGATGGCAAATAAAGTACTCAGCCTAGGGCTAGAGCACATTATGCTAATTCTAATGTCAGATGTACTTTAATATACAGCTCTATTTAATCACCCCATTATTTCACATTTCCATATGAAAAACCTGCGGCACTTCTGCAGAGCTTTCACTCTGCGACAATGCCAGCTTCCTTCAACTAGCTCACTGCGAAAGAGAAAAGAAGACTGGTCATTCTCGCCAGTCAAAATGTTACAGTTTCAAAGTTTCAGTATTCCTGAATTTAAAGTGGGTCTTCCAGCGCAATTAGCAAATCGCTCAGCTAGAATGCTGATATGTACAAAATGCTAAGGAGGTGCGATTAAAATAAAAAATAAAAATAAAAATAACAGCCCTCCCTCTCTACCTCGTCCACTCGCGCACCCAGACATGGGCAGGCACGCATCACAAATCCGCCTGCAGAACAGCAATAATAAAAATAATGACAATATTTTCGTAGTGCAATTCAACCAATATTCTCAACACTTGTCACCAAAACACCGCTATTCCCGGCTGCATGGCTTCCGTTACTCAGAAGAACAGACATGGCTGGCACAGCTGCCAACCTACAGATGTCTCTGAATAAAACCTTCCTTGTGTATCAATGAGTTTTGCCCGCAACAAACTACACCTCTAATTAGGTTTGGAAGCCGCGCACCTTCAGCATGGGCCACTGTCCAAATTATTTGTAAATTTACCTCGATGCCACATCTCTGGTGACGACAGAATTTGAACCTATGGACTTGAAGGTAAAACGATTCAAAATTGCATTTACATCAAAAAGAAGGCAGGCAAAAACTTTGCTGTGGAGCTGCTTTCCAAGCCATGTGGACTCTGGACGTGCAGACAGGGAAAGCAGAAGCAGGCTTTGGAGCACCTCTTCAGCATCCAAGCTTTCCCTTCAGAGTAATTCTGTGAAGGACCCTCAATTCAGCATTTGTGAATGGTCACCAGTGACATGAGTTTCATGGTCTCAACAAAATCTTCCCCCAGTTTGGCATAATTGGGGCTCCATGACAACTAGCTCTGCACATCAGGGGGACCCAGGTCAGGACTGGATTATACCAAGCTATTAGAGGAATGTACAAAGCTTAAGTCAATCATTTTTTTTAATCATTGTGTTAAACCTACAACATATTTCACCCAAAAAAAGAGATCTATTTAGGAAAAGACCTACTTTTTCTTCCTCCAACCACCCAATCTGCATCCTTTAAAAATTGTTCAGCAATGCATGCAGCAGCCAGCACCTGGGGCCAGATATCACCTGGTTTCACTGTTGTGCATCAACATTTAAAGATACAGAACTCTGCTGTGCCTTGACACGGCATATGCCACAACTTCCATGTCCTAATTTGAACGCAGCGGATGGTATCCCTCACATTCAAGGCAGAAATGCTTCCATTTTCTAGCTTTCTTTAATTTTTTTATATGTATGTATGTGTGTCTGTATATACAAATATATATATATTTATATACAAATATATATATATATATATGATTTGGTCTCTGTAAGACTGGCTACGAATACAGTACTATGCGCAAGGGAGAAAGGGGGCTGAGATCCATCCTTTCCCAGATATTCCAACTAGACCTTTCACCTTACTGGAAGTTTTGCCTGAAGGGAAAATAACAATACACGTTAATTTCATAAATTAGGCCAGCTTTAAGATTTGCTAAGGAGAGAGTATCTCACCCTGAATATGAGTAGTTAAATTCAAATGAATAGGAAATGAATGTTTAATATCCCAATACAAAGCCCACCAAAGTCAGTATGAATCTTCCCACCAGCTTCAATGGGCTCTGGATGAGGGTCATCTTCCACGCTGGGATTTCTTAGTCTCAAGACACTGTCTTCAGTGTAGGGATAAATCTGGTTTGTGGTGATGTAGTTAAAAGAAGAGAGCTGAGTTCACAGCAGCTATAAGCCTAAAGAACCCAGCTGTAAATATTTTAGAGGAATAAGCGGAGATATATCTTGTAAAGTATTAGTTAAAAGAAAAACAATTGAAATAGAAGAAATGCATAAACTGTAATTAATCCTCGACAATTCTGTTTCTTTTTCTTATGCTGATATTATGTTGGGTTTTGGAAGTAAAAAAGGCTAATAATAATTCTCCGTAGATCTATCCTATTTCTTTAGCTCACTTTACATAAACTGACTGCATTCTTAAACTCCGTTATTAAGAATTACTTGAAAAAATTGTAGCTGAGACTAGAAAAAAATTTTTTTTAAATAACATATTTATTCTTGGTAATAAACTAATTTGCAGAACCCCGTTCAATTTCCATCACTATGGAAGTTTTTTGAATGCCAGAATGTCTGCAGACACATCTTACACTAAATAGTACCTACAGGACCCAGAAGTCCTGTAAAGGAAAAGCCCAGACTGGGTGAACAAAGAAGCAAAACTATAAGAAGCATTAAAAGTCTAAATATGGGAGGAAAGGAGGCACAAGGGAAGAAGGAAGGTATAAAATACTTAAGGTGAAAAATAAAATGTATCAGTTACAGAAGCAGGGATCTTGGGGGTTGCTTTAGATTAAGCAGTTAAATTGCAATCCATTACTATGAAGTTGCAAAAGATGAATCTCAAATCATACTTCCTGAAGTGCAAAGATAAAAATAGCATTTTTGCTCCTTAAATAGGTAGTGTTTTATGCCACTATAACACTGCAGAAAATAAAACCAATGTTGGCTTAACAGAAGATCCTAAAAACTTCCTGGCTTATTTCTATACAATCCAGATTGATCACCTAAGAGAAGCATAATTAAACAATGCTAAGCATCCCAACCCCTCTGAGAATGCGCTGCCGAAAAAAAATATTTTTAGAACAATCACTGTAGTAATTCTTCTTAGTTGTAGAAACACTCCAAATCAGAAAGTCAATTTTTCCTCTATTTGCAGAAGTGTGCTGGTTTTCACTGGAAAGGCGCCTGTGTTTTGTTTGGCTGCTGTTCATATACTGCCTTGGCAGGATTTCCTTGGATTGCTTACAGTGAACATTGCTCTTGCATACAGTAGCACTCCCATTTTAACCGTCCCAGCCACACGTTTTCTAATAACACACGGAGAGCTGCAAAATCNATAGTCCTTTTAAAAAACAACCAATGTGAATTGTGTTTAAGGAGCAGCTTTCCAGGAAAAGAAAAAAAAAAAAAAGCATCTCCGAGAAGAGGGGCCTGATTCAGCTGATTCACCGAATCTGATCTGCGCTGGCTGGGCTCCGAGCGTCACTGAATTGGGTCCTAAGTACCATTTCTTTTCTTCTTTTCTTTTTTTTTTAATTTTTTTCTTCCCTTCTGAGGGGTGTGCCTATAACTTAATAATTCCTGGTATTACATTGCATGTTTGAGGCCCTGCACCTGAGCCTGTGTTCCTCGTGCATCCCAATTTTCTGCCCGGTCAGGGTGAGGTTGGGGTGCACGGGGCACACAGGGTGCCGCTGTGGGAATCAAGTGGGCAGGCGAGATGAAAGAGGAGGACATATATCTCGCTGGAATAGTCACAGGAAACAAATGGAGCATTTCTACCTAGGGCTGAGAGAGAGAGAAAGCCAATAACAAAACCGTTATTCAGCTCCGTGCCCTTTACAAATAGGACTGACTTGTTAGTGGACAGCTGCGGCTCAACCCCCCTCCACGCCATTCCAACTTGCTGCCTTTGCCACCCTGCTTTTGGAGATCGACAGCAATTTGCATCTCCATGCATCTCATTTCTCGTTAAGTAAGTTGATTAATTTGGGCAAGGGAAGTTGTCATTCAAAAAAAAAACCCAACCAAAAAACACCAAAACACCAGAAATTTCCACTGGTGTTATTTCTGCCTTTCAAAATTGGTTGGCCTCCCCCCAAAGCTCTGGTCCAGCCCCCACTTCACACCTCTCTTTCTCCCTGTCCCTTTCTCCCCCCTTCCCACACCCTCCCTCCCTCTCCCTCTTTCTCCCCGTTGTTTACAAAGGTTTCATTATGTTTTCAACTAATCAGAAAGGCCTACTAATACACAATTAACATGTGACTATAAAAAAAATAGCTTCCAGAAGAAGGAAAAGTAATTAAGTAGAGAATGCTTTTCAGTAAGTGCTCGCTTTAACCCATCGTCAGAGAACAGAGTCTAGGTTAGTCCACAATGGATGGAACAGATGCCAAGGGCGAAATGTTAAAAGCGAATAAAAAAGGACATTATTTTCTTTGGGAATAATAACTATCAACGCCACAAAAACGAACATCAGACTGCAGTTGTTTTTATCTGACCTCCTCCTCTTTCTTCCACTTTTCTAAAGTGCCTTTTCTATGTGTTTCATTAACATAAATACAAAAATAAAGGTATCATTTATTGCATATTTGCTTCCAAGGTGACAGAAAACGAAGTAGTCAGCGTCACCATCAATACACCAATGATGTGGGTTATTAAAAACATTTTACTTTAAAATATTTCAGGCCTGAACATACACATAAAGTAAGCTCCTGGGAAAGTCAGCAGGAATTCTGCCCATGAAATGACAAGGGGTGCTGAATCCTCTGCCAGTTGCTCCGTGTTATCTCAACATACAGGAACTACAGGAGACCATTTTAAAGGCTGTAGTGTTTGCAGGACTTCAGTTATTAACTTTGGATCGATCTATCAACACTGTCCTGAGCCTGAGAGTTGCCACACTGAGGACATTAGCATATATGTAACATATACCATATATATATATATGTGAGTATATGGAGTGGGGGGATAAATTAAAATGTTACCTAAATAGATTCAGCCTTTTTTGTCATCCCCTCCTTCAAATGAATTCTAAAATGAACAGATGCTTAGTTGTGTATTTTGAAAACCAAACTCTGCACAGATTGCAGTGTTTCCAGCAAGACGTTGAACACTGCTTTGGTCCCTCTGAAATCAAGGTGGAGCTGAGGGATATTGAGAGGAACAAGTCCTCCAAAGTCACAAAGGACCACATGCAATAGCAGCTCCTTTTCCTTACATTCCCCCAGCTACACACACACACACACTGAATTTATATTCCAACTATGTATCACATACAGAGTATTTTTTACTATCCAAAATCCCATTAGTTTCATTGGCACTTTAGGTAATAAGATTTGCATGGTGAAAATTCCATTTCTATTAGATTGGGTCCATAGGACTCACCAGCCTGATATGATTGTCAGAGGAAAGGGAGGATCTGTGGGTTTGTTACAATATGAGGATTTGTCCACACAGAATTTGGCACCAGTTTAATCAAAAGGACTCACTTTAACCAGTGCAAACCCCAGTGAAGCCTCTATTTCTGTCAGCTTAAAACTGGCTATATCAGGAAATTTCTCACTGGAAATTTATATAGGTATGCTAAAACAGGTCAGCTAAACTTGGGTGGCAATCAGTTAAAACCATCAAAACCCTTGAAATATTCTGGATTATTTGTCTGAAAGACCCCTTTAGTTAAACTAGTGAAAGATGGTGTTCAGGCCAGACCCAACTGCTGCATTGGCTTCACTCAGGAATCCTCTGAGAGAAATTATGGCATCCTGGGCTGGAACCTCGAGGTCTCTTTCAGGACAGAGTGAAATCAGTGAGATCCCATCAGCCAGAAACTACTGCTTTTGCTCATATAAGTATGTAAAACCTCTGGGTCGTGCCCAAAGGTAGGATCTTTTTTATGAACACGGCCACCAGCAGAAGCTTAGGCAAAAAGCACGTGAGTCAAGGTAGAAAAAAGATTACAAGAACCTATCCAGACCAGATGATAATTTTTATTATCTGATCCACACCAGATTATAATTTTTATTAACTACCCATCAAATATTCCTGATTTTGCCTAGTCAGATTGACTGAATAGATTCTTGTTCTGTTCCTACTCTAGGTTTAACATCTAATCTAGGTTTAAATGTCTCAAACAAAGGAGATGTATTTACCAAATGCTAGGAGATGGGTTTATAAGTACTTTGCTGAAACTTGGCATTTTTCCAACTCTTAAGAACACTCTACAACCTGAAAATCAGTCATGGTCTGAAAGTTTTTCCTAATGCTCATTTCACACGTAGTTCAGTTCATGGCTGTAGCTCTCATTCTGAAAATGCACCTGGTGCATAGCATCAAGCCGATACTGAAGCCCCAGTGGCTTCGTGGACTTCATATCCTCACTCCAACCTTCTGGAAACAGCGGGGTTGGGGAGGGTATCACACTACTGAATCACCCCCCAGTGTTCCTTGTTACTTGAATCATATTCCCTCTACCTGGTCCTTATTTAACTTGCTCATATATTTTTAGTTCTTTTCATCTTTCCCTATGAAACCATCCTGCCAACTATTTTAATCACTTTCATTTTTCTTCTCTGAATCACCTCCAGTTTGATAACATCCTCCAATTAGCAAGGTGCACAGAATTATACACAGTGTTGGGACATTGTTCTGTGGGAAAATAGTTTCCCATTTAGTCTTGCTGTGGATCAGATTCTGACTTCAGGAACACCCTGGGAGGGTGAAACTGAGGACTGAATTTGGCCCTTGTGTACAGCAAAGGCTGACTGAAGTGTACAAACTGAAAAGTAAGGGTATATTCCACCACTCAGTGTCATTGTCCCTGGATCAAGCACTAATCAAGAGCCTTCCCTCCTCTACGACCCCTGAGACCGGCAGATGGAGCTGGGTGACAGAGGGATTAATTGACAACCTTCAGTCTGGACTGTTTTGCCTTTATCAATCTCAGGCAGATGCTTAACTCTACTGAGAAGTTATTTTCTAACCAAAACATCATGGCACACCAGATTTACCAAAAAAAAAAAAATGCAATTGAGGGATATGGGATGCAAAGCAGAAAGAAGGGCCCCAGACATGCACAGGGCAGACAGCAATCAGGCTGACTTACAGCCAGAGTTTGGTGGGAGGCTCCAGATAAGCATCCAGGAGTGTCTGACAGGGGACAGATAGTGAGGATGCCAAGGAATTGTTTGGGGCATCCCACTGGGGTATAGCAAGAAGAAATGGGATTTAATTGGGCCAGTGACAGCGTAGGCTGATCATCACGAAAACACTTCCTAACTCTGAGGCTGGCAAATCTTTAAGAGAAGCCCCAAGCCGGCGGCGTCTCAGACGAGGAAGAGGACTTGGGAGTACATGACAAAAATAATGTCACATTGCCAGAGTCAGGGCAGCATTATGAAACAGGCATTTTCTGCTTTCTAAATTTACAGCCATGATTCACAAAATATGAATCGGGTTGCTCCAAGTACCCTGTTTAGAAACACCGGACTCAGGGTGAGCTGCACACACACACACCCCTCCAGCCTCAGCGGAGCCCGTATCGTATGGGAGCCTCGGTGTGCTCCAGAAATGAGAGTTTTCAATATCAGTCACCGAGAGATCAGGTCAAAACTGTTAATATCTCATCAGTCACACAAACTGCGTCTCTTTACCAGCACACACCTACAGTTTGATTATTAGGGTACTTCAGCTCTTTTGTATTTTTAAATCACACTGATTCACATACTTTTACTTTCAATATACAATTAAAAATATGTGACGGTAACAGGTTTTTTCCTATCTCATTAGGAAATACATATGATATATATTTATAAATTGCATATTATCATCTTTTTAGACCTAATGATGTGTGCCTTCTCAGGCAAGATGACCTGTTACTCAGCCTAACTGATTTTATTTCATATCTATGAGCACAAAGTATTTTTATCTAAGCTTGGTCATTTGGCTCTATCCATAAAACATGTTCTTTGGGTTTTGCTGGGAGGGGGAGGGTAGGAGGGAAAGAAGATTGAACGCTTGAGTCAATATTTATCCCTTTGTCAAGATGGATGAGGAATGGATAAATCTGGTGTATATGCTTCATCTACTGAACTTGGCAACATGGACTCTGCTCAGCAGACCAATCAAAGTCAACAAATACTCTCCCAATTAACTAGCAGTGAATGCTAGGCACTATACATATAGGAAAGTCCTGACTGCTTCGGTGAATAACATGAACTTTCACGATGACAAAATGAGCAGCTCTATCCACTCCCCCCAAGAGATGAGATAAACACTCAAGGTCATTGAAGTGTTGAGAGAAATAATAAAATAATTTTTGAGGTATTGATTCAAAAATGCCCATTCCTAGAACCGCTTCCTCCACCAAGGAAGATGCCCTTATGCTTAGTGGCCTTCAGTTTTTCCAGGCCCCAGTGCGCACACAGTTGTTCTCAACTGCACTCTTGTGTTTGAAAAAAGAAATTGGAATAACGCACAATCCTTGCCTTCCTGAAGACTAAAATGGGACAGGGGCATGAAAGCTCCCCTAATTCTCTAGCCCTCAAAGCATGAAAAGGGACTTGCATCTTTTTATTCTTCAAATCAAAGAGGACTTAAATCAAAGTGGTCACTCCCGCTTCAGCCTATGGGCCTGACCTTCCTTGGAGATTCAGAGCGATTTGTCACATCTCCTGCACAGTGTGGGGTGCTCTGAAAACACAAAGCACTGACTGGTAAAGGCTAGAGCAGTATTTCACATGGCTCCCCACTGCCAGCTCTCCCTCCCCTGGGTACACCAGTGTGTTTGTGTCAACCTTTGGAGCTGGAAGCTGACCGTAGGCAGTTCCTCTGCACCTTGGCCATGCACTGCCCCCCGCACAGCCATCGCCAGCTCTGCAAGGAGGAAAGGCTATGGCCATGGCACACACAATTTCAGTGAGATGGAGTAGGGCTGGGAAGGGACACAGGGACAGTGCAAGGTAACCAGAGGTACTGCCTGCAACAAAGTCACTGCACTCTGACAAGGAAATCCAAATGGCAATGAGGGTGACATTTGAAAGCTGCCCATAGAAAAGGACCATGAAGCTCCATTGAAGCTACAGGGAACTAGACATCTGAATTCCTCCCTTCAAATCTCACTCTGTGATACACACACTTCATTCCTATCTTTTCCGCACTAATTATCCTTCCCTCCTTTGCCAGCTTCCCCTTTGTTTTACCTCCTATCATCAAGCTCTCTTCTGGTGGCTTCTGTTTAATTTTTCCGCCGCTGAAGCACCAGTCGGAAACTGAGCAGACCAAATTTTGCCCTATTGTAAATCTACCAGAGCCTTTTACCAGAGATAAATGTAGCCCTGCTGACACAATAGGGTGCAACAGAGTGGCATACGGAGAGATCTGATTTTCATTACCATGAGGACACAAACAATGCAGTTACGTGGTGATTATTATATAACCCACACCTCTGTAATGGACGAACAGGAGTCAAACTTGTGCACTTAAGTAATAAAAGGTTTACAAATGGGCCTCTTCTATTAATGTAAATAGTCTTCTCTATTTTATTAAGATCCATCTATTGTATGGTGCACTGAGCTAACAAGCAATCTGCAGTTGCCACCTCGCGTGTCTGCATTACATAGTACAATTCCTCCCAGATAAATATCTCGAGAGAAGCAGGAAAACAATTAAAACTAGAAGGTAATAAATGATGAAGAAGCCTATGAACAGCAAGCTGGCCCTCTTCCCAGTCTTCATTCATGCATCAAAAAAATCCCATAGCTCTGAGTCTTTGAGAGGGCAGCTGGGCAGTAGGGATGTCCACAGTAATATAAATGGGAATTAGATATGATCGACTGTGCTCATTGCATTTTCAACAGCACATGTAATCTTCTCCCCCCTTCCCTCCAGTTCCCCCACCTCTCACCCTGCTACCAGAATAGATGACAAATGATCCTGTAACCAAGCAACTGGGCAATTGAAGAGTTTCAAAGTTCCAGTACATGATAGTTTAGCTATGATCATTTGGGTGATCAGGCTGTGACTGGAGACGCCATCCCTATTTTCTGAGTTAAATACCTTTGCTCTCTCCAAATAGCTTTACCCTGGCAAGGGTTTGGAAGGCTTGGCAGAGGTAGAATTTTGTCCTCAGAGCTTAGCAGCCCTGTCCATTACTTCTGCTGCTCGCTGACACACGCAAGATGATGATGACTACCAAGGAAATGAAGATGAAGATGCATCTCCTTGACAGTCACCTGGATGGCAGCAGTGGAGGCAACTCAGTTAATACAGCCTTGGTGATGCTCCATCAGTGATATCCCAATGAGATTTCATCCCCAGTAAGTGACTGCTCATACAGAGTCCATTGGTAAGTACACTTAGCACAGTTTAATGCACCACCATTATTCTATTTTGTTGCATAATGCAATAACATTATTTATAAGAATTAAGTCGATGGAAACATTTTAAAATACCTACATCTTTTGTGTGGACCTAACTGCTGTAACTCTTTCCACTGGGGGATGGATTGTGAGATAATTGATTATGATGCCACCACGTGCGCCCTTGCTTTAGACTCAGGACACATAACTCACGTGGAGGTCAATTATCTCATAGCGCAGTCCCCAGTGGCACAGTCTATGGCTTAAAAAGATCCTATGCTTGAAAAAGTATACCATTATCACAGGCTGGCATTTGTTTCCAAACAAAAATTTAATGGTAAAATTATGGTTGTTACCTACCCACATATATGTGTGGATACATGTGTGTTTATAAAATATATATCAAAAATAAAAGAATCATGTTGATGTATGTCTATTTGTACAGGTATGTCTGTAACTCTCACAACTGCAGTACCTTTGATATAGATGTATAAAAATATACAGCAAGGATTTTTAACTCTTGCATTGCAAAGAGAATGTCTATAGTAAGGACATTCAGTTCTACCCATTTGAATAAACAAGGAGAATAAAAGTCTTTAAAAGAATGCAGCCCAGAATCTGCTAATTGTTTTTAAACTCTGAGCTGTATTAAGCCTTCTAAAATCCTTGGATGTCCTGGCAATATTGAGTCAGCATTCCCATATTATCCATAACAGTTAACTAGCCACCACAGATGAAAACTATTAGTAACAAAACTCAACCCTATTAGGATGACCCAAGATTAAGTTTTCTGACTGATCACTGAATGAGGGTGGTCGGACATGCATTTGTACATCTCCATTTAGCAGTAGGGGCCCAGAAGAATGTAGCAGTATCCTAAAGAAAACTAGTCATAGGTAACTAAACCCCCGACAAAAGACTTGGCAAGCCACCCTGAGACCACACTGCCAAATACCAAAGAGGTGTAAGTGTACTTTCCAATCCTTCACTCTTTGGTGAGGCAGAGGTTTAATCAGTATCAGGTAATGAAAATTGGTGCAAATGGTGGCATCTTTACCAGGCTGGCATTCTAGGCTGCGCAGTAAGACGTAAAATGCCGGTAAGGGGACATGGCAGGAAAATCAGTCAACTGCAAAATATCACATACCATTCCTTCAGCCCAGCTCCCTGATGCCTCTCCATAAGCACAATTCTCCAGTCTCAGATTTTAAGTTACATCCAATTTCTGGCCGCAGGTGAATGTTGAAAGTATTAACACCTTACCACTTACAGCTCCATTTATTTTTTACCACCTTAAACCCACAGCATATAGCCTCAGCCATTTGAATACCAAGCCTCAAGTCGATGTTAGCCCCAGTGAGAGATTTGCCAGTGGGACTGAGATGTGCCTCAAAGTGAAGACAGTGAAAGAAATTAGGAAAACTATTTAAGGAATATGCCTCCCTGTGAACCTTTAAAGCTAAATGAGACCTGTGTTCCTTTTCAAAGTCAAGCTGAAAATCAAAGAGCTTCAAGTAAGAAAACACACACTTTGGGAAATTAAAAGGTTAGTGCAGCTGGACTTTTTTATCACTGCTGCTTAGTGTAGGTTTATTGGCCACTTCTATGTAGAGAAAAGAATGTCTAGTAAAGATCATCTCCAACATGCAGAGCTTTAAGCAGGGAACTATTAGCATCCACTTCAGGGTGAATAATTACAATCAATAAATTCAGCCTCTTCATCCGTGTTAGAATTACTGTGGCCATGGATAGCGCAGATACACTGGAGGGATTTGGGGAGTAACCCTCCGCATTGCACTGCTCTCACTGAATTTACATCTCATTGTATTGGGCAGTAATTAACAAAAACAAAACGACTAAAGAAAATTATTTTAAAAAGAAAAAAGACCACAAAACCAAAAGAAAAACCCCTGCAGATCTTGTGAACTATGGGAGTGCAGGAGGCCAGGTCCCTGTAGAGTCTGGCTGGTTTAATAACACTAGTAAGAAAACAAGAGTGGTAAAAAGAACGATCAGAGTGTTCAAGAGCAGCGAACAGAATATCAATCACAGCACAACTGCCAAAACGCTGCCCGTTCTCCTCCTTGCCGAGACAACTAACCCCGAACAATTTGCTGCAGCAAAGGAGCAGGTTTAATGAAACAACATGGCCAGAAGGGTTGTGGTGGCAGGACGCCTGGCAGACTATGTTTGGCAGTACACAGGCACTGGTGCTGGGCAGTGTGTGGGCTCCCACCTCCTTGCAGGGCGCTGATCCCTTCCCCTGCTCCCCAGCCACACACAGCAGTCCCTGAGCAGCCATACAGAGCCAGGAGTCCACCCACTCCTGTTCCCTCCACCCTTTCTCCTCTGGAGCAAACCCCAGGGATGCAGCTCATGCACTCCAGAGCTAGGCTGGCGTTGGAAATGCTGATGTGAGGTGAAGCAGGAAAGGAATGTAGGAATGCTCTCACAGTGGTGTTGGGAGAGACCTCATTCTTCCCATACAAAAACCATTTGGAAGCCTGCATGGATGCTGATGTTGCTCCCCAAAACTACTCACTGAACTTCAGGAAGACCTATTTGCAAACAAACTATCCCCTGGCAGGGTGAAAGGACTTGAGTCCAGAGGGCCAACTGAGACCAACCTGAAACTTTTGGTACCTTGGCTTTTGTCCCAAAATGTACGCTCCTAAGTTTGAACAGAGGTGACCACTATGTCCTACGTCTGTTATTACAATTCCTGCTCAATTAACAAACTGCTCAGTCTCCCTGAACATGATCCATAGCCCCGCACGCTGCATTCAGAGCAGCGTGGGCCCATCTATTCAGTGTGACATGAATTCTCACAGTGGAGAAATGTTTTGCACCGGGCTATTGTCCACAAACCGTTATTTGTCGAAAAACAAACAAAAGGAGAAGATTGGAGATACTTTTACATGATACTTTACTGGTTCCTGAAAATATGAGATAATGAATAAAAATGTTCATTACGGAATTATTCACTTTTCTCCATGATTCACGTCCCAGTAATTACCGTGACCAGCCTAATAAAAACTGCTACAAAACGAAGGTCAACTAGCAGTTAGAAGTGTTCATTTTCATTTCAATGTATTCATCTCTGGCTCCTAATGGCCTCATTTTCTCCTATGCTCTTTAATAAATACCACTGAATTACAGGTTAAATAGCTAAATTAAATTATTGCAATTACAGCGTGCAGAGCACTGAAACTGGTTTACCTTTCCCAGTTCAATTAGAGGGGAAGTTTCAACAGCCTGAGACTCCTGATTGCTGTCAATATTCTGAATCACTAGGAATCTGCACTAAAGGCCAGGTTATTTGGCTACAGACTGGGTAATTTCTACACCTCTCTTCCTCCTGTATAAAGAGGAATGACTTGAGCGCTCTCAGCTAAAACAAAATGAGGCAATCAAAGTATTTTGGGGGAAAGCAACCGCAACGCATAATTGATTCTTTTTGACTGAAGAAGAGGAAGCCTTGAAGTGGCTCAGGCTGAGGGAGAGTATAGGAAACGACAACCTTCTTCCTCTAAAGGAGAGGCAAGTACATTTTAATAAATATGAATGCTTAACCTGCCATCGGCCCACAATTATTCTACATGTACAAATTAAAGATGTTCTTCATTATTTAAATATATTCCAGCATTTGTTGCTGTTGCCCCTTCCACAGGCTTAATTATTTAACATTGCTTTATAAGAATGAATATCTTAATAAGTAGAACTGTTGGAAAAGAAATTTAAAAAAAAAAGGTTTGTTTCCAAAAGATCCCAGAGCATGCGGCGATATTTGTTGTGGAAGAGCTCCCCCTTACTTCTTCACTCTCATGTTTGCAAAAAGCACCAAAAAAAAAAGCTATCAAGGATGGGGGATTCTTTCCTGCAATGATAACAGGACATGAAACACAGGCACACTCAAATACAGTTAGAATGAGAGACTGAAGTATTTTGATTGCTCAGTACTACTGCTATTTCTAGCATCAAGGAGAAAGGGAATGTTTGTCTTCCATGAATATCCACATGTTCAAAGCCACATGTTCTGTTCTGCACTTAAACAGAGAAATGACACTGTCATTGTGAGAGAAGTGAGGTGGACTATGCAGCTAAATCACTCACAAACTTGGATTATTCCTTTTTAGGACACCTATGGGAAGCAGGAAGAAAGGGAGTTACTTTGTGTCAAGTTGAGCAGCCACATTAAAACGTCGCTACAGGAAAAGTAAAAATATATATATACACATTAAGGTAATTGGAGGTGTACACAAAATCCTGTTCTTTTATTATCTCATCTTCAGTATGTTTTGCCACTACAAGTATTTAATTCCTGGTAATCAACTGGGTGCAAGCAAGAACAGAATACAGCCAACACACCAAAACGGATCTTGGATTAATATGAATGTTCAGGAAGAGGACACTGATAGAGATGTAACTGTGGATTAAACATGACACCGATTCCTTGCATATGCCACATCAAGGCTGTGCAAAATAAATACAATTTTGCCTACTGGATTTTGGGTTGGGTTTTTTTTGGATGTGGATCCTGCTGCAAATGAGCCACAATATTGCCTTGGTGTTTGTTCTCAGTAGTTTGAGCAGAGCCGAATCTCTATCATATTTTCTACAAATTATAAACCACGCGTCTCATGAACTTGGGTGGAGAGACAGATTCTGCATGTGAATTACCAAGAGAAGATCAAATCTGCAACAAGGTAACTTACAGTGTGGGACAGATCCTGAACTTTATAGCAACACAAGAGCTAATTAGTGGCAGCATTTAGAGCCCTGAAGGAGAGGAAAGCACTGTATAGCACTTTGGGTGACTCAGCAGAGAAAGCCAGAAACACAAATAGATTGAAAGTATTACCCAGGATCACTTTGAAGTTCTGAGTAAAGAGTACTAAAGGGCTCAGTGCTCATGGAAGTAGAGGAAGGGGATGAGGAGCTCTGAAGGTGTGAATTTCTCAGATTCATCCCTCTAAGCAAACTTGAAAGGTTTGATTCTCCACCCACCCTTCCTCAACCTGAGAGCAGAGTTCAGTTCACATGCAACCCTGTGAACTGAACCCTGCAGGGCTTGAACAGTTCTAGCCAAAACTGTAGCAATGGAAATGAAATGAGTGTTTTGTGATAGCTGACAAATTAGGTTACATCTCTCCGACTGTGAAGTGCATCCATTCTACAAGGTATGTTTCCACTGCTTTCTTCCCAGATCTAAGTGGGCACCTGTGACACCCCAGGGATGAATAACCCATATCTGGACTTTCAGATCCTATATGGAATCTAGCTGGGATACACAGGGCATAGAAGAGACAATTGGAAGGTTTTTCTTATGTCTATTGCACTTAAAAAGCTCTCAGAGGAAAACTGTACCAGCCAAGCAATGTAATCAATGTATAAAGCCCACTCCTTTTCACAGGACACCACAGATCCTATCTTACAGATATGACTTACATGGATAAAGTTAACAAGAAGTTTGAAGACTAAGGACTAGAGTTGCTTAGAACACTTTTGCCAAAGACTCTTGACAGCTAAGATGACCTGAGTTAAGAGCTGGGTTTCAGAGAAATTTAATCAGAAAGGCTGTACGAGAGAGAAAGGGAGATGCCTAGTGGTCAGGGATCTCCCCTGGTAATCATAAGACCCATATTCAACTCCTTTTGTCAGACTGCAAATGATCTGTGAGAAAGATGCTGAACCAGCATTGGTACTGACCCAGCAGATACCAGGTTTAAAACAAAATATTGTGACTTTGCCTAAAAAACTGAACACACCATTTCCTAAAAAACTGAACACACCATTTCTCAGAAATCTTCAAGTTGGGTTTCATTCCAGTAGGAAGAAAAACACAATTTGAAACTTCAATAATTGATGCAAAGTGAACATTAGTTATTATTCTCAATTCTTAGGACACAAATCCTTATGAGAAACCTGACAGAAGTCAACACAAGGTTTCTAGTGGGTTGAGCAGACCACAGTTTCACACCTAGATCATGTGGGGTTTTTTTCAGAACACCAGAGCTAGCAGCTGAAAAAGTGAAAGAAGATTAATTTTTCTGGGCAATTGCAAGCTATTATATCACTACCGAGTTCAAGTTTCCTTAGCTAGAAGCCAGGTAGGAAGGAATACTAGTGCATTAATAAAAGGAAACATAAAATATACTTCTACGATTCCTTGAATTACAGAAACGAGTCAGAGCTCAGACAACTGGGAAACACGACCCAACACTAACTTCTTTTTGACCCTTTTTGTTTTACTCTGCGAAGCATAGTTCGTACCCTCTAGGGTGAAGCCTTTATTATACTCCCTAGGCAAGAAACACCAGCATGCTGAAGTCACTCCTCCTCTTATGGATGAATTGACACTCCCTTCTTCAAGGTGAAGAGAAAGGGCAATATCACCATAATGCACTATCGAGATCTCATCGATTTCAAGAGACTCCAAACCAGCCTCTCAGGGCTGGTGGTAAACTGCATTGCCTGAGGGAGGGTAGTGATAAAGTCTAGAGACTTCTCCAGGGCTGACAACTGTATCACAGCAGTCAGATGCAATTACAGACTGGAGCAGCTAGAAGGAAAGGGGTTTGACAGTGACCAAGACAGTGGAAAAGCCTGGGAGAAAGCAGACCAAACATTAGTAATGCAAAGTCAATGCCTAGATTGCTAAATCTATGCGTTAAACAAAGGACCTCCTTTGGCAACCGTTACTCAAGATGACTAACATTTGCTCATGCTGACTTCAACGAAAATTAAGTGCCTTGAGAAACTGCTACCTAGGGTGAGGAAGGGTATGTCTACATGGTATTTGGCAGGCTGACAAAGGCTCACCCTGCCTGCACTCCAACCTGGCCAGACGCAAGCCAGCACCAATGCAAAGGACATGTAGCTGTGGTTAGTACAACCCCAAACCCGAGCTAACAAGCCCTGCAGAGAGACGGGAGTGGGGCTCAACATCCTCACTCACACAGCTGTACAGCTTCCGCTGCACGGCTGGCTTGTGTCCAGTTGGCTTGAAACACGGGCAAGACAAGCTCGTGTCTGCTTGCAAAATACCACGCACACCTACCTTCACACAGCTCTGACTTTCACCCAAGAGGTTGAAGAAATGAAGAAATCCCACATAAAGCAGCCATTCTGGATTCTTGGCTTCTTCAAAAACCCAAAGATTCACACTGTAGAGCCAACCTTGGTTTGCTTTCCTAGCAGGCTCCAGGTGTCAAGTACTTAATCTCAACAAGATAAAATTAGTTGCATTTACATCTTTCAAGTCCCCTCTTCTTTTTTTTAATTTATTTTGCCAGTTCTGCATTACATTAAAAGTTGAAATTTTTGCAGATCCCCTGATTTCACCGGAAATGCTCCAGTACCTCCATGCATAAGTTTTAGCTCTCCTAAGTAGGAATTTTAAACGTACTTTTGTCATACATTTCAGTTCTGACTATCTTGGGCCAAAATACTCTTATCTCCTGCAAGATAACTTGATAACTGCTGACCTGGATGATGGGCTTAATCCAAGCCCAAAGAAAATAATGTTCAACTGTACATTCAGTTTACGTCTATTGTTCATGTAGCGACGTGACCAGACCAGATTTCTAGAGACTGGGAACTTACTAACCAAGCCTGTGCCCAAACTATTTTTTTTTTTCCCTGCTTGTAAAATGGTCATACTCACCTGTGAGGGCTGATTAGCAGAAACCACAAAGATGAACTATGCTACACAATCTCAGGCAAGTTGCAGCATTTTTAAGGATTATCACTCCATTTCTAAACCACCAAAAGACTACACTTCAGAGAGCAGAGGAGTCAAGAAACACTACACTCCCTGACCTCTACACAGTTTAAGTTCTTAGGAATCTGCATGTCAATGTGATGACCTCTAATCATAAGTCACAGACCTGGCCACTGTACCCTGGTGCTTTCCAATCAGACCAGATTGCTACACCCATGGCAAAAAATAATGATTAATGGAATGACTAAGAGGGATGGGTAACTGAAAAGCAGAGACAGCAGAAGGAATGACACAATACTGTGAAGTATTCCCTCTGTCAGGGAGCCTGGCACTGTTTAAGTGTTTTATATCCTTTCCTCTTTGGGAGCTTGATGCCAACACAGTCTGGTCATTTTATTACATAGGAAAGGGGAATTCCTCCTTGCAGCAGGAACATCATCGCTGCAAAGGAAAAAGTAAAGTCATCCAGAGGAACAACAAAATGTTAAAGCAAGGCTGTATATTAGAGCTTAAAGTGGGACTCAGAAAGGCAGCAAATGACAACTGAACCAGAATCTTTTCTTGCCACTTATGGAAGACAGACATAAGAAGAAAGAGAATTGTGATGGGAGCATGGAAATGGCAAAAATGAGTGGACTGTGCCAAACTTTCTCTTACTATCCTTGCCAAAATGTCCTGTTGTCTCCTGAAATACAACATAATGGCAGTCAGGGAGTAAGAAGCCTGATCTAATGCTCACTGAATCAATAGCAATTGATTTTTCTGATAACTCCCATGGACTTTGTCTATGTCCTGCCCTGAAAGAGTTCATTTGTTCCCTCACTATTTGATCATATTTCTTCCTAGACTGGATCTCCAAGGGTTGAATTTCTCTGAACGTACAAGTCTGTTCACAATAAACCTGTTTAGGTTCTTGCACTGCTTGCTTTATGCACATACCCGTTTGCCTGAGATTAAGCCTCATGTGTTATTAGCCCTTCTACATCCCCATTAGAGACACACACCGTGGGGAAAGGGAGTTGTCCAGTTTCACAGATCAGCTGTGCAGTGGGAGCAGCAGCAAGAAACCTCGATTTCCACTGGCTCCCCATTTCAGCATTGGAGCTGCAAAACTATCCTTGCTGTAATGACTTCTGGTTTATTGTTTTTTATTGTTTGTTCCATCTTCAAATTAGAAGTGCTCTGGGCTCCTTGGGATGAAAGGTTCTAGGTAAGTATATATTGTTGTTGTTGTTGTTATTAAGATTGTTCACAAATAGAAGTGTCAATGTAGATTCAGAAAAAGTTCTGCTCAAGCTCATATATCTTCCAGGCATCTACCCATGCTGATATATATTATTAAGGTGCGAACAGGAAAAATCATGTACCCAGTCAGTGCTGTGTTTGAGTGGCCTGCCAATTCCGGCTAATCACCAAGTTATTTACTTCCAGTTTATTAGGCCGAAACTGCCACTAGCTGTTGGCAGCCTCTAATATTTACACCTTACTTTCCTGGGGTCTCTTCAAGCACTGCTGTAATAAAAAAGCCATTTCTTCCAGGTTTAGATGCAAGAATTAACACACAGAGCACCACGAAAGGCCAAGCCAAATTCTGATCTCAGTTACAAATGTGCAACCCCATTGATTTCCAATGGCTTAATTTGCAATGGTCTTGAGCTGCTGTACCTGAGAGCACAATTTGGTCCACTGTTTTCACAGAGAGGAGTAACAGCAGTACCTCTTATACACTTGTGAGTATTTTAAATGCAGTAACAGTTGGACAAACATCAATCACCATCAACAGCCTTCAGACTCATTTCCATCACATCCAACAAAACCCAGAATGAGCATTTACTCAAAAGTTAGCATGAATTATTTTAATTCATTTATATTCCACTGCAGCTTTTTATTATTTTCATATTGAGCATCTCAGAAGCTTCCACATCTTTAACCTCAAAATTCTCTTGTCAGAGAATGGTGAGTTGGAATTCCTCGCTGAATTGGTGGGAGAATTTCCACAGAGAAATTAAGGGACTTTTTCAAGATCACAGGGAAATTAAATGGAGATACAAGGCTTGGGTTTATATTTTTCAAACTGTAGGGAATACGACATGACATACAAGAATCTCCTTCTCTTATTAATACTTTTCACATGGTAGCATTAAAAGCATACAGCAAATTCTCAAATCCATTCACAATGTGTTTCAACATGGATTTCCCTTCTCTAGCCAGATACAGGGCCCTTTCATTGATATCTTTGGGTACCACTGGACAGATATGCCTGTTGCTGACCTCCTATAGCTGCCTTTCCCAAGGTACGCTCCCTGTGTGGTTTTCTCCTTGGATTTTAGACGCATGATGAGAACTCAGGGCCATGCCCTCAGTTGTGTAAGGCCAACAGAGTATCTGCCCGTGCAGAGCAAACATGAGATTCCTGATGCTGAGCCTCTGATGTGGATTGAGCTATATGCTCCACGTGAAGTTCCCAACCCCTTCCTGCTGCCAACACGAGGGAGTTCCACAATTTGCTCAGGGCCAGGCACACCTTTATTCATAGGAAAACCTGCTAAGAAGCAGCCAGAGCAAACCAACACTGACTCATAGCACATGTGTACTTGCTCAAGTGTCCACTTCCAGAAACAATAAAATACTGTGGGACAAGCCCTGTCCTGCAAAAATTACACATTGACAGCTCATTTGGCAGGTTGGGTTCATTGCAAAGAGGAAAGCCACCATGTTACAAAGGATAGCTTTCTTTACACATTTTCTCAAGGAACCTTTTCTCCTACCATAGGTAGGGTTGTAGGAATGACCAGTCAGAAGACTACAGCAAGAGAAACCGCAAGATATTTTGCTGACTGCACTGTAGGCCACATCCCATCTCTTGACTTCAGTCCTGGCTTACCTCCACAGAAATGGAAGTTTACCATGTGCTACAGACTAAACAGCAATGGTATCAGTCACACGAGGATCTCACTAGCCTCATTTAAGATAGTCATATTTGCATCAATTACATTTCTTCCCTATAAAAAAAAAGGTAAGAAAGGTAAGAAAAAAGTAGAGAAAGAAAGAGAAATAAGAGAAAACAAAAAGCAGGTTTTGTTTATTAATTACTTGAAAGTGTGACCTGATAAGGAGAGAACTACTGTTCATATTTCCAGTCACTTTGTGAGGTGCATCTGTTGTGATCTGTTGATATTATCACAGTCAGGTAGAAACTGCTAAGAAAAAAATACATCAGAAATAATCTAAAAGGCCAGGTTTTACGCCAGTAAAGTGTACTTCCTTTAACTGAAAAAGTCTTGCTGCTCAGTTCAGTACCATCTATAAAACAAAACCCAAAGATTTTAAGAATTAATTACATTTTAAATTAATCTTGTTATAGTTACACCCAAAATGAAAAAAACAGCTAAATATATAACCAATCTCTCCTCCATTCTCACCTGCCTGCAGAGTCCGATTCGGGTACCAGGGGGACAGAAGGTCCCACTGGAAGTACTCTTCTTTGCTGTAATTTTTACACGACTACAATACAGTAACTATGTCAGTACCTATGCTTCTCCATGACTCCAAGTCCTCTCTCTGTCCCTTTCATTGTCCATCTCCTTTCCTCTCCTCTCTCTCCCTCCTTCCATTGACACATATCCCAAAGCAGCCTGATTTATAGCCAGCAAGAAATGGTTGTGTTGGTCTTTACATCCCCATCCGTCCATATGTGAAACAGTTTTCTAGTCTGGTATTATCTGAATGATTATTTCATAAAAAATAAAAATGCAAACGCCATTTCACAAAAAGAAAGCAAAGTGCCTAAGTCTGTTAAGCTAACTCTTTTTTCTCTTTTGTTCACAGGAATACTGGT
This sequence comes from Nycticryphes semicollaris, assembly GCA_013400055.1. Lineage (NCBI taxonomy): Eukaryota > Metazoa > Chordata > Aves > Charadriiformes > Rostratulidae > Nycticryphes > Nycticryphes semicollaris. Next base: position 820,095 of record VXBJ01002874.1, on the reverse strand, counting down.
GAACATTTAAAGATACCAGGACAGATATTTTAAAGAGGCTTTAAAAAGCAAGCCTTCTCTGTTTTCTGGAAATACTGTCAATCCTACTGCCATTACCAGAAATGCTTGCCCTTGGCCAAAATTTCTCCTCCTCCACTCTGACAGGCACTGGCTGCTAACCTGCTGTTACACACTAGCTGGGAAGCCATACTCCAACGGCCAGGAGAGCACCGCTTGTGAAAGGACTGTCAAGCATCACGCATTAATAAACTGGAGAGCTCAAGTAAAAAGATCCTGTTTGTACCTGCGTTTATCTAAAAAGCTGTTGCGCTTATTGTGTGAGGGTGTACGTCAACGTTGGCTGGATACTACAGACACTGATCTTGTGCCCAGGCAATTCAGTCTTTTGCTCCTCTTATTGTCTGCTCTCCACAGATCTGCATGAACTCAAGTTAGCAAACTCTGAAAAGCAATTCCGCCTGCCTTGCCAGAAATGCTTGAGCACCTAGCCAGTCCAAAAATAGAAAAGAGAACAGTATCAGCTTCATTATATATTTTTTAAAGGGTTGAATTAACTTCAGAATCAGCGCTGCACATGTAATAGTACCAGAAACAGAACTTACCTGCCCTCGGACAACATACCAACACTACTGCTTGAGTAAAAGCGGAGACACAAACTCCTGGTTGTAATCAATTCACAGAGCATTCTCCTGAACTGGAGTTTGTCAGCTCTTTCTGACAAACTGAGGATAACACTGTCTTGTGTATAGATATTTCATAAGCAGAGAAAAAAAACTACCGGGGAATACATTATTTGTTAACTGTTCACTCAGCTCATGATAGGTGTGTGACTCTGAACTGTATTTGGCATCGAACATCTCTCTTTTGATAGATAGTGATATCTCAGCAGCCTGCTCTCTGAGCCAGTGCAGACAAGGAATGGGCAGCACACGTTCATCAAACTAACATCTGCTTTCAATTCTCATTTATAGATGTGGAATCCTTTCAACTGGACATTAATCATTCTCTACAGCAGCAATTAGATACTTGAGACAGATCAGAACAAATCAAATTAGCCTTATTTATTAAACAAAAAAATCCTAAGGAGTAAATAAAAAAGACACCAGACCATCCTGTGTGCAGCAACAAAAAAAAAGGATATTAAGATACTGACACACAGGAGTCTAAAAGCTTTCAGGTGCTATTTTCAAAGCCTCAACTGTAACCAAATAGCAGAGGGCTCAACTGAAGAATTCCTCATAGATTATTTTAGCAATAAGTTATAATTGAAAGGATTAACATGAATGTAATGTTTCCTTTCCAAAAATTCCAGGAATGCAAAAATGACTCTCATCTGCACTGTGTGACTCATGTTTTTAATGCTGGAACTTCATTTTCACTCATGAGGAATTCAAGCTCGGGGAAATGTTACCACAGAAATCCTCATTCAATTGACAAAGGAAAATCTCTCCCTCTTTCACTGCAGTTAAACAAAGCCTAAGAATTGTATATTTGGAGAGTCTGGCTTGGTTCAGCTTCAGGTAAAGGACATACTGCACAGGAGGAGAGAGACTGCTGTCCCTGAGGGATCAAGCAGATCACCTTGAAGAGCTCAAATTCTCCAGACTAGCTTGAACCAAGCAGAGCTGCTTCCTTTTATTGGGTTTCCCCTGCTTAACATGGTAGACCTTTCAGCAAGCAAAGTGGAGGACACTGCCACATTTGCATGGAAATTAGTAGCAAAATATCTGTAGATCACAAGACAGACCTGGACGGGTCAGGAAGAGGGTGTGCAGGTATCTACCAAACACCTGATGCTTGCTTTCTCCATCTTTCCTTCAATTGCTTTTTCCAAAAAAAAAAAAGCTTTTATTTTTTTAATGAAGAAACAAATAATGTGTTTGTTACAGAAAACTGGCAATACTTAAGTGAAGAAGGGCTCTCACCATCTAGATTACATGTATCAGCAGCATTTCAGGGTTTTTTTATACAGGCAGCTAAATGTTAAGCAGATGAGAAGTTTCATGAAAAAATATGTCTGAGAATGGCAAGCAGGATTTGGCCATCCACACACAAAATGATCCCTGTCTGTCTGTGATCATGAAGCTGATCATCTGCTCCTGTCCAGAAAGCCCCATCCCGTGCTGGGCTGTCTTTGCTGCTGGAAAGTACCAGGGTGGGACGAGCAGGTCCAGAGGAAATGCGGTTCTGCTGCACACCATGATAAAACGTGCTGCTTTATCGCCTCTCCCCTCAGCACCTATTCAGGGTGTCCACAGGTGGGATGGGAAGGAGGAAGACACTTTTTCCAGTGAGCCTGCCAGACCTCTCCTCCTCCTCCTTCGATATCCACAGCCTCCCATGCTGATCTTTCCTTTTCCCTTCCCCAGCTCTGCATACACCTGACAGTAATAACAGCAGAGATACCATCTGGGGTTAGCTCATTACATGTTTATTACTCCCTTTTTTATTTCTTCATAAATATAAACTGCTGTTACCTGTGCAAGCCTGTGCGTCTAGCCCAGTTCTGGTGAGCCTTAAAGCCCCAAATTGAAAATAGCCTAAAGATGTGAAGAATCACGGCTGGCACGACAGCCCAAAAGGCAACCAGTTAGCCGAGGTATGAAGAGAGAACCGTTGCAACACGGGATGGTTTTATATTTAAGATTTCCTGGCCCAGAGGTACCGTGTTAGCTAGTTAGAAGTGGTTATAAATAGAAGTGCCCACTGACGTTAATCACAATAATTTGGCGATGTGGCTACCAATATGAAATTACGAAAGGGACAGGTATCCCACAAAGCTTAGCCCAGTTTATCGTTGGCCAGATCATTTATCAGCCAGCAAAAATAACCTTTCCTCCATGTCCTGTGATCTCATGCAAACAGGAATCTAAGCAAGGGAGGGAGGGAAGGGTCTTGAGTTTTTATTTGGCTTGATTTTTCATTTGGTTCAATGTAACTTTAAGAAATATTAATCTGCTCCTTCGTTTAATTTCATCTGTACCACTGGCCAACAGAAATGCACTAATTTATAAGTTGAAGCAAGCCTTGAGATAATGTCACCCACCATTCATCCAAATTTGTCACTAGCATCCCATTAAAGCCGTAATTATTTTTTAATTAAAACTAAGGAAGCTGGCATGCGTGTGCCTACTTTATACATCTGTTATGGGTTAAAATAGCTTTTAAAAAATGTTTTTTTAGACCGCAGTCTTTTGTGGCCATGGCCTATGCCAAAGAAAACGCAAACTTGCTTATTTTCTCCATGGGGCGCAACACTGCCTATGTGTGCCTGAACAGATTCGACTGGCCGTGAAAAGAATTCTAAATAAAACACAAACATGGAATTTGGCAACGCCACAGAAGCGAGCTTAAGACTAATTCCAGCATGCGGACGGCTCTCACACAGCAAGTCTGGCTCCACTATAAATGAAACCAGGCTCTGTAAAATCGCCAGTAAAGTTTGAGTTAGGATTTAAAGAGACAGCACTCTTATTCCAAGGTTTAAGGGGAAAAAAAGCCACACGCGCGCGTGAGCACACAGTTGCATACCCCAGCTTATTAAGGAAATTCATGCTGGCCCAATAAGTCTGCACGTTGCAAGCTGTGTTTACTTTCACCAGTCATTTCCACTTAAAAAAAAAGAAAAGGTGACATTAAAAAAAGAAAGAAAATTCACTTTGGGCTTGATTTTTAGAAAAAATGCCACAAGTGTTACTTCAGGGGCCACTGACAGAGACAGCAATGAATGAAGGACCTACCTGGTGGCAAAGCTGAAATGATATATTAAAAGAAAAAAAAAGAATTGTGAAAGTTTGGGGCAGAGTAGATGAAGGGAAAGGTATAGATGGGGAGAAGCTCTGTGGTCAGGGTGGACAGGGACAGAGAAGGCTGTTCCCATCAGACAGCCCAGCAAGCAGGATGGTGACTCACTGGGACTTGCTGGGAGGGACTTGCAATACAGCCCTGTGCTGCCATGGAGAGGGGCAATGTGACCCTCTGGGTCATACCTCCCTAGCAGTCCCAGCCGGCCCCAGAATAAAGACATCTGTGAAGAAATAAGTGAGGAGAAAGTGAGAAACAGCATTCACTCAACTTTACCTATTAAGGAGAAAACAAATTTAAGAAATCCCAGCTTATAATCACAAAACACAGCCTGGCAAACTTAAGAGGAAAGGGCAAGGAGCAAATCATTTAAAGCAGTGATGGTACTGTCTCCTACACCCTTATTCTCCCCTACAGCTCTGGAAGATATCTGGATGATAACTGATGGCTAAACGCTGGCCATCAGCTTTTTCCTCGAAACAGGGAGAGCAGAAGGAAAGATCTGCTGGCTAGACGGGCTCTAAATATGGGAAGAGCTGAGACATTTATGAGTGTGCTCAGCTGCACTAATGAACGTTGACAGTGATGATGAAGGCAGGGGCTAGCACCACTGCAGCTTTCACACCACTCCTCATGGAAAACATGCAGAGAAACTACGAAGGAAATTGGGAGGGAGATTACAGCAGTTTCACAAGATTTTGTGCAACTATTCTACGTATCTATTGACAATGACAGTGAAGGGTTTGCTTTCAACAGTTTTTAAGATTCTACTTTGACTTTACAGTGGAGGTATTAGTTCAGTTTAAGGAGAATCCAGGAAAGAAAAAAGAAAAGAGAGAGAAAGAGCATCTTTTTATTATTGTGATGATATTTTATAAGCTTTTGCAGAAAGGTAAAGTTACTAATCTTGTCCTCACAGTACACAAAACGACAATGATCCTGTTCTCGGTTTAATCAACAGTTCACATGTTTTTATACAGGATTTGGATTAATCAATCCGTAAACACTCAGACCTAATTTTTGGACAGACTTTGCATTATAAGCTTGTCTGTGCCATAATAAATGAACTTACTGTCTCCCTGTTCAACTAGAGAAGAGGAGAAAATAACCCAAATCTCTGTTAGATGCAACTGAAAGAACAGTTACTCTTCAGGCAAAGGGTGCTGATGCCGTGTTGAGGTCTTACTATGTTCCACCAATTTTTGTTTTTTACCCTGAATGCCATGGACAGTTTTAAATGGCACCTATTTCCCAACAATATCCTGATTCTTACTTAAATCTCTGTACATCCCTGAATTCCACAGACCATGTTCACAGTTGGCATAACAGCCCAATGCTACTGAAGTCAGAAACCACCTCATAGAAAGATGTTTAGCTAAGAATCTTTAGGCAGTCCCTAACCCCTCAGTGGGCTGCTGGCATGGTACAGCATGCCCTGGAAGCACCAGGCTTGTGATATGGCTCTGGAAGAGATGTAAAGATCAGATTTAGATCTGGGCCTCACGTGAAGTAATCTAGGTCAATATAGGACATGGAAGGAGACAGTCTGACACACAGATAGGATAGGATACTCCCCTTGCATTGCCATACTGAAAACTACATTTACAGTTTGCTCCAAATAGCCAAGTGACGTTCAAACAAGCACAAAAGCTGCAGGTATGTTGTGCAAACTGGCTGCTCTCTAAACAGAGAGTCTTTATGTTAGTAGCAAAGACAATAATTTAGAAAGCACCGCTTCGTGGCATGATTCCAGCGCCTGTGTCTCCCCACTGCCTTGCTTAGTGCCGGCATTAACCTCATTCCAGAAGTCCCAGGACCTCTGACTCTTACAGCTGAATTCATAAAAAATGTAAGCCCTCGCTATGTGGGATTTTTGCCTGCTTCCTTCCAAGTGCATGTTTTACTGACTCACTGAACCTGGCTTCCCCAGCTTGTGCTATGGCAGGTTGCATTAGCTGGAACAGAGACCCGTGGAGATGGTTTGACTAAGGCAAAAACAAGAGGGAAATAAAGATAACAGAGGCATGTACCACACTCTAGCCTACCAGATTTCTGTACGTACTGAAAAAATGCTTGGAAAAAGCCTGTCCAAAAGAAAGCAAACAGCATAAAAACGTATGCTGCTAACAGTTGCTCAGCTGTCTACTGCTCAGCAGAAAGAAGGACCAACATGCAGCGTGCAAGAGCCCAGTGGGGCACGTGCAAAGTGCATCAGCATGGCTTCTTTGACTCAAATATCTTTCTGAACAAAAAGTGTCCCATCTGAGCACAGAATTATTCCTTTCATCTATTTTTATGAAGGATTTAGAAAAGAAAGAAGGACCCAGGTCCCCTGAATTAAGGAGCTCTGGGGGAACATGGGGTAATTTTTTTGCAGTTCTCTGGCCTATACCTGAGCCACCCCAAGCCTAAATTGTGACTAAATTCCTCTAAAAAAAAAATAAAACAAAGCTATTTCACTATAAAATGAACAACACTCCACTGTTGCTTCCACCTTTCCCACTCTGGCTTCTGAGTGGTTCTATCACAGCTACCTACACCAGACACCATAGCTCGCCCTACTTCCTTTTACGCTGAGCATTATATCTGTGCACAAGAGATTTATCTCTGTTCTCACAAACTGAACAGCCCGACTCGCTTCCTGGCTCAGACACACAAACACATCCGCACGTATCTGACAGAAAGCGAGAAGAAAAGTGATGACAAAAAGCTACTGCTGAAGGGGCAGGAGAAAACTCCATCCTGAATATGCCAGGTGAGGCTGTACGAGTGAACTGTTTAGCATATGCTATGTACAAATGAATGGCAATTTACTGAAAGAAAGAAACAAAGAATAATTGCAAACATTCATGCCTTGTGCATGGGTATAAAAAATAAATAAATCAGCCCTTAGAAAGCTGGTGCATTGCCCAACCAAAAGGCAAAGCACCTGACAAACACTACCCCTAATTTTGTCGCTTTGTAGGTGATTGCTTCCTTCCTTCTCTTCCTGCAGTTGATTTCTTCTCTTTTTAGGAAGTGCTCACCAAGAAGCATTCAACTCCCTGAAAAGAGTGGGAAGGAAGTGGCAGCAGGGAGAGGCTGGTCCTATCCTGCACGCCATCCCTGGCGGTTACTCTGCTGCAGAAACATGAAAGCCATTCTCGTCCCTTTGCTGAGTACAGACACGCACCATACTACAACTTCAAAAATAGGTCTGCTCCTCCTCTGGACATCTGAGGTGGTTTTGGACATAATGGCTGCTAAAAGCTACAGCGGTGCCCAAATCTTGCCTACTGTGCCCCACTAGCACAGTATTTATTTACGCCAGAGTCTTCTGGAAAGTGCTGCACAAACGCCAAGAAAAGGGAAGACTGTGATTTGTTTGGGTCTTCTGTCAGAGCAGCAGGCAACTCGCCATCAGCGGTGCCTTTTTGTAACTGAGCTACTCTCTCCCTTCCAAACTACCGATGCCCCTAAATATTTACTGCATGAAGGGGAAAAANAAAAAAAAAAAAACCCTGCTCAATGAGATAGAGCAGAAATATCCTTACCTTGCTTTCCCATAACCTCCCCTTTTGCCTCATCTCCCACCTGACACCACCAAAGCCTGTTCGTGCTTTAACAAAGATGGATCAGTTGCTGTGCGGTCCCCTGGCACTCACCTATACTCTGAAGTCACCTAGCCCTAACCCAGCCATCATTCAACAAACTCTAAAAGGAAATAAATTCGTTCATTCCGATAAGCAAATTATAAAATCACCTTCATCCATCTTGTTCCTATATTTTTAAATTTGATTGTGGCCAGAGAATTGCTAGCTGGGAAGTACCCTTCCCCCACTCACACATACACCCTTTAAAAATGCAAAATCTAGCCCTCTATTTCAATATTTCTGATGTCAGTGACCGGTGTCGGCTCTCCCCATACAGTAACTGCTTTAAAGCGCTGCATACAGCACTGCATTAAAAATTAATTACACATGCTATTTTATTGATAGTGCATAATGTAATGAGCACCAGCTGTGCTAAACATCCAAACTCCTTTTTAAGACAGCTATAAAAAAAGAAAGAAACTGCACTTCCAAATGCTTCTCCTGTCAGAGGAGAAAAACAGCAACATCTTGGATGGATTTGAAACAGGATTCTTTGATTTAGCTCTCCATTTGGAGCGTTTGAAGAGTTCAGACTCTCGGGCTCAGCGTAGTGGTATGCGATCGAGTTAACTCTCTCAATGTTGGAGCCATTGTCTTTACTGCAGGCAATGTTGCCTTGAACCCTTTTGTCCCGAGCCTACCAGATTCAGTTCCACCATTAATATTGCAATTAAGAGCTTTGCTTTTCCTGGGATGTCTGGAAATGGCAGGCATCCACTTTAAAGCACCTTTATATATCGCCATTGCTCCTGCTGGTTCTTAACTTGGCATAATTAGGACTTTAAAAGTTATGGTGATCGGGGGTCTGTCTAGAACAAAGCCTCAGCCACGCTCAAGTTGCCAGCACCGCTGCCCCATGCAGCACCCTAATTTTAGCTGCCTCTTTGCAGTCTTAAGGTCTCTTTGCTGCCTCTTGACAAACACGCCATTCAGTCAAAAAATCAGTTTGTGATTAGATCCATCTATTTTGAGTTTGGATCTGATTTTAATATCTGGTGAGACAGAGAGCTGCATAGACAGACAGGTCACATATGATTTTAATACTTGAATAGATGGATGAACACATAGATTGATAGATAGATGAAAAGATGGATGCATACACTCAGACTGATGCATTACCGGCTTTAGTATATACATCTCTCACACATCCCTGCACTCCGTAAGTACTGTCCACAAAGTCAATTCTACTACAGCATGCATTAAATATTTCACTAAAATAAATAAATACATGTAACCATGACTAATAGGGGCATCTCTCCTGAATGTTAGCCAGTAGTTTTTGCAAACCTTTTCTTTATGCAGCAAAAATGAAAAGATACATTTACAAAGAGTCTTGGGGAACTACAGGTCTTTGTCTGCCCTCAGACACTTATACCCAGTTCTTCTTTCTCCTCTCAAAAAAGAACCCAGTGCTGATCAGAAATCAAGTTTTAGTGGACTTTTTTTTTTTTTTTTTCGGGGGGGGAAGGGGGGATGTCAGGCTTTGCTCAACAGAAATTGAAGAGTAGTGTATGAGCCATCATCCTGGGACTTGATGAGTTAGGAGGTTTTTGCTGGATGAGTTTGCATTCTCCCCTCTGATTACTGTTTTGTTTTCCATTGATCTTTCTACGTTAATAAAACCCAGTCTGGAGTGAACAAAAGCTTGCTTCTTGTTCTAGTAAGAAATGTGCCGAGTGCATACCATATCATTAACATAAAAGTTTTTGAAATAATACTGCTTTCTAGACAGACTGTATTAACGGCATCAAGCTTTTTACAGCGGGGTGGTCTAATCTAGCTCTTCTTATTGGCTGACTCCAGTTATAAAACCAACACAAAATTAATGTGGTGAAATAATTGAAGGAGTGAAAAGTATTCTTTTAAAACCTATTATCTACTTATAGGTACTTCTTTTATCTTTACTGTCACCTTAACCTTTTCCAAGAAAACACCAGACTAGTTAAATGATGGCAGTAAGTAGAATTTCAGTAGCCAAGTAAATTGATATTAACTTTACAAGATGACTGTGTGATTTTCAAAATGTCCTAATGACTAATACAGCTGATTCCTTGAATTAACAGAAGCCTGCTTCTTTTTTCTGAGCTATGGGCCCATGCCTTCCTCTATTTTAGACCTTAAAGTTCACAGCCTTGTCCATTAATCACTGCTGTCCATGCCCACTTGCTGTTTTTATATATGCAACTAAGTATCGTAATTGCTTTCCACCTCCTTCCATCAGCCTACATGCGGGAAAGGAAGCAGTTTCACCCGTTAGCTGAATATATGTGTATTGGACAGATTTAATTATCTTTACAGAGGTACATAAAACCCTCATTTGTGGGCCCAGGTCCAAAGATTTTGGATCAGGTATATATCTGAATAGAGGTCTAGGGGATAAATTATTATCTGTGCCATTACAATTCCCTTTGTCTTATGGCGATTATAATTCCATTTCTGGGGCTTTTGCACTGTAGGATCTTCAGGGCAGGGACTTTTTTTCTTTGGAGAGCACACTGTAAAGTGCCATGCACTTCTGCACTGAGATTTTCAAAGCTCATTTCTCGTTAACTTTAATGGGAAATGGGCATCCAAATCTCTTAGGCAGCTTTGACAATTTAAGCCTTAATGTACAATATTAATAAATCAGCATCATAAAAAGAGCCTTATGAAGATGTATTGTGAAAAAATAGCCCCACAAAAAGCATTGCAGTGTATGTGTGCATGCATACGGGCATATACTTTTCTTTACATAATTATGTCTCTCAACAACCATTTGCATGTCTCTGTTATGCAAAAAAACCTGTGTGTGTTTTACAGTTACTCTGAGCAGTTGCAATTCATTGAAATGAAATAAAAAACAGGCTCAAAAAAGCACCCTAATCTGGCAAGGGGTAAAGCAAAATGAATGCTTTGCCCATTTATATTTTAGATCCAAGCTACACAACCCTGTGAATTTCATGACTCTATTCCAACTTCTAATTAAATAGGCACTAAAAACGTTTAAACGGGAGAACCCAATTCAACAGACAGAAGCCTTTGAGTCAAAAAATAAATAAATAAAAAGACTAAGGGAGAGATTGCTCTAGTGGTAGATATTTTTCTTTAAATCACGCGGAAAAACATAGACCTTTACTTGCAAATTCCTCATCACGTGGTGCCCTGAACACAAACAATTGAACAAAGACAGAAGGGACCACAACCAGCACCGGTGTCATTTACTGTGATTGAAACTATCAACCACACTGTTTTCTAAAGATGGAAAACAGCTCTGGATGAGGCAGGACGACTTCCCCACTGCATGACTGAATGCTACTCATCATTCCAGGGCCATCGCTCTTATCTAGATCACAGACTTCCAAATGTAGTTTTCAACATGGTGGTCCATACCCCAAAATCCATCAGCAGCTAGGAGTTTAGATTCTCCAGCACAAAACTCCTGGGACCCTTGAGGGCCCAATTTGTGAGTGTCCAGCAGGGATTTGGGAGGACCCGCAACTTCAAGCCTTCAGACATATAGCCTGCTTGAGAACTGCACAAAAAACTCCAGGTCTTGAATTAAATGAATGCTGAAGAACAGGAAAGGTAAGAAAAGATGAAGGAGGAGGAGAGGCAGAAGCTGTTGATGCCTTTTGTTCAAAGAAGGAAACAATTCCTCAGAAGCAAGAACAGGGTTGACAGAATAAAAGGCCAATCAAGTCAGAAAGACAAGCAGATGTCTAAAGCTGGAGCAAGTGACTGTTGTAAATGTCTATATTTAAAAAAGGGCACAATGCAGGGATCGTCACTAGATTATTAGTCAACACAAAGAACTCACTTTTCCTCCATTTCTACAAAACATTTTGGGAGCTAGAAATATCCCATAACCCTTATCACCGTGATTAAACCATGCCCAGGCTCAAATACAGTGAATACTACAGGAGCTAAGAAAGGGTTAAGTAGACATAGTCTCCTTTTTCAAGGGAAGAAAATGTTTCTTTCAAGCAGAACTTGACCAACTACTGTCATAAACATGTAGCATGCACTTTGATATAACCTATTCTCTAAGTGCCGCAGACTGCAGCAGTAATTACAGGAAGCCATGATAACAGGTCTCTCTCTCCACAGAGCTGGCATCGCTCTCCCAGCAAACAGGCAGTTCTGAAAACTCACAGCGCACAACTCCAAAGTGAGAACTCAAAGTACGCAAAGTACAAAAGCCTCGCCTTCCCACGTTCTTTAATAAGTTATTCCTTCCTTCCTTTTCTATTTTTAGTTGTACTTGCTTCCCTCCCCACTAGCTGCTGGCATCAGAAGCAACAGGGAAGCAGAGCATCCAGTTCACTGTTACTACCTGCCTACCAAAGGCACCTGCGTGCACACTGCACCAGTGAAGACAGAGAATAGCAAAGCATGAGATCAGTTCCATTTTGGTTTACTGGTTACAGGGAGGAGGCAACTAGGGAGGGCAGGGGAGCTATCTGACTCTCTGATCCGGCACTCACCAGTTGGAAGAGCCCGTTTCTACACCCGTCTCAGGTCAGTTGGTCAATCTGCTGGGGCTGATGAAGCAGAGCCTAATTAAAACAGCATCCCCTGCAATGCTGTGCACGGCAGCTCGGGTGGGAAATCTGACCAAATGCCCTGGGTGCTCTGACTGCACCCCACCACACAGCTCATTGCTGCAAGCCCAGTGCCCGCGCCCTAGCACAAGGAGCCTTCCTCACATGCCCAGAGATTCACCGAAGGTCAAAACAAGACCCTGTGGAGTGCTCTCTGCCTCCTCCCAAGAACATTTTGTCTTTTGAGACCAAGGGTTTCTGAGATACAACATTTTTTGTCTCGCTATATTACAACAATGAGAGGTGTACAGGGATGTACATTCTCATGAGACATCGCGTACTGCAGCCAGGTGGTACCACTGCCTGTGAAGTAAAAAGCTGAATACAGCAAAGTTTTGCCAGCTTTAGGGGGATATGAGGAGCCATTTCCCAAAGGCTTTATTCCTGACAGTCGCTGCTGTCTCTCTAAATCCTCTGGGCCTCACGCATTACTTATCCAGCATCATTCTGGGAACTCCCTATTAAAACTCCACACACGTTAGCTTGAACGAGGGCTGCAGGGTTTGGCCCACCACAGTGAGACTCCATAAATGCTTGCGGATTTTGCCACAGCTGTATTTTCTTTTAAGCCCTCCCCATTTTCACCTCTCCAGCCCACAGTTCACCATAGACCCAATCTTGCAACTGAGCCACGCTTAGAAAAACACCCACTGATTTCAAAGAGAGCGCAGGGTCTGAAATGATGGGGTCTGGTAACAATATGTCCGTGTCCTCTTTGGCTAGCTCGGTGTGCCCTCATTTCCACATCACTTTCCCCTCCTCGCGGTGACAAAAGTCAGGCATCCAAAAGGAATAAAAGGAATAGAAAAAGCTGAGGCTGGGGAGAGGCGAGGGATGTGTGGCAAATTACCAAGGAGCATTTTCTCAAAGCAAGGGAGAAAATGGCATGGAGCACATACATCCTGTGTGCATATGGATGTGGAGGAGAGCTTTTAATACGAATGACTGGGGAGGGAGAGGGAAAAAAAGGAGGGGAAAAAAATACCTCAGATGTTAAATGTTATCCAATTAAGCTCAAAATAAACAGCCCAGAGAGATGAAATCTTGATACTGGGGTATCACATTCTGTGAGGAGTCTCAGACATTTGTTCACAATGTGGCACTAACAGCCCGGCAGTGGCTGCTGGTGACAACTGAAGGTGTGCAGGCAGGAGGGGAGGGATGGGTAAATGGAGGGAGTCGCAGGCCCTTTCCCACTCCCCATCCTCCACCAGCATGGAAGAGGAAGGAGGAAGGGGAAGGGAGTGGTTTAGGGCATTTTTTTCTGCCTTCCCCATGCAACCCAGCAAAGGCAGCTCTCCCACAGCACAGACGACATCACTTGGCAGCACTACTGACCTTCAGATAGCAACAAAAAAAAAACCAAAAAAAAAAAAAGATGTTTCTATTACCTGACAACTGACAATGACATCCAAATGTGCCTGACGTCTCAGTCTGAATCTCAGTCTGAGTCCCGCCAACTGAGACTGCACGTGCACCACAGCAGGGCAGGCTAAGGCAGGGCGGGAGGGAGGCCAGTGCGCGGAGAGGTGACGTGATCACGGATGTGTGAGGGTGGGAGGAGGCAGCTATGGGAGCCCCCGGCAGGTTTGCAGGCCTGGACGGCCCTGGAGAAAAAACAATAAAAAAAACTGTCAGTCGGATCTAAGTTTGAAGGGACAGAGGAGGCATCATCAGGGCAAACAGATGAGGCGGGGGCTGGCTGCCTAACGCATGACATGCTGGGTCTGAACCCCTCTCCAGGCCTGGCTGAGGCTGGTGGGCTTATGTCAGGCAGCGGGAGAGCAAGAAGAGACCTGGGGGACCCGTGAACCCGGGCTGGGGTCTGGGAGGATGAAGGGGGGGGCACACAGAGAAGGGCAAAGTAGGGGGGACAGCTAGTCCTGTCATGGAGCAGCACTGGAGGTGGTGGACATCGCCACCGGCACTTGCTGAGGGACAGAATCAAAAGGGGGATTATTGTTTTATGGCTGTGTTAATGCACTGAGCCGACACGAAATTGGGCAGGCTTTCTGCCGAGCCGGCGCTGAAGCAGGTTCCACGCACCAGCCCGGACAAAGCACGGTGACTTAGAGCTCAAATGGCTTCAGCGAGGTGCCAGGAGCTGGGCTCCCAGAAGGAAGCGTTGGCGGCCGCTGAGCTGCCATCCCGCTTGAGCTGTGGCCAGTTGTGCATTTTGCACGCCCCGATTATGCAGACTGCTCCCCTATCAAGCCTGAGAAGAAGGGAGCAACCTATTTCCTGGTAGCTAAAAGATGATATTGTAACCTCCAACTGTATTATTCATTTTTAACCCCTCTAGGAATCACCTGCCATTTAAAAGCTGTATTTAAGGGTTTTCTCCTGCTCCGCTGGAAACGCTCACTCCTCCTGGCACTAGTCCAGACTCAGCTCCGTGGTTTTGAAAAACTAAGATACAAGTCTCAAATATCAATATACACCTGCACAAATACAGATATGCACAAACACACACACACACACAATCAAGTAGGAGCTGCGTTTTTGGCTGGCACGAATTAGCAGAGTTTAAAGGGAAGTTGAGCGAATGGCACTGTTTTACATCCACCGAGAATCCAACCCCCTTCATTTAAAATTATGCCTGCCACTTAATTGTTAAATAAAGGGTAGCTACTAATCAAGGGCAGTTTCTAAATGAAGATATGTGGTGGAGTGGTAGCCATTAAAAAGCTGGCATTTGCCAACAGTCACCGCACAGTGGTAGATCAGAAACCACAGTTTCCCCCTGTATTGAGATCAGGAAATATGTGTGTTAATTGTGGGGTATCTTCTGGCAAATGCTCTCTCTTTTTTTTAATGGTAGCAATTCTGTCTGTGCATACGTGCGTGCCTTGCAAATACATGCAAACACCCTGGCAGCAAAGAGAAATATTTATCTGTGCTCCCTCCAACCCTAGAAAAGCAACATTTTCTAAGGGAGCTTACGCTGTGGCAGCAAGGAGAAGTATTTATCCGTGCTCTTTCCAACCCTAGAAAAGCAACATTTTCTGAGGGAGCCTCTTCACCTCAAGAGTCCCAATTCGGAAACTAGAAACTAGGCCTGCATGTTGATCTGACAGCTACACATGTGAGGCAAACGGGGATACTTCGTCCTTGGCACAGCATCCAGCGCTTCAGTCTGCAAGGACTGCATTTGATTTTGTCGTTTATCTTAAATGGCTAAGAGACCACCAGTGCAAAACATTTGTGTGAAGCTTTTGCCAAAACCACAAGTGAAGAGTCTAAATTCCCTGTGTAAATACTTGAGCTTCAAGCATCAAGGATAAAATTTGTGCTCTTTTGTGAGCACTGGTTTTAAATAGAAGCCATCTCTGTGGCTCGTGGGATGAGGAAGGATTTTTTATTTTGGGGGCTCAGTTGCTTGGTTTTTGTAACTGCTTGATTTCCCTGGAAGTACTACATAAGCAGGTAATGATAACTACTATCCAGATCATACTTCCATTGCATTTTGGACAGGACTGTGTCCTAGGTATGTGGAAACTGATGTCAGAACGGATTTCTATGTGCGTGTGAACTACTCTACTCCCACTGTAACATACACAAATAAAAAGGTTGTTTTTTCATGGAACAAGGAAAAAGTAACAAAGATTTCCTCCAATGATTAGAATTGTGTCTTATATTCCTAATATTATAAAAATAACTAGGCTAGCGTATGCTTTGTTGAGCCACCCGGGCCCTCATCCTTGCTGGGAAAGTTGTGAGCTTAAAATGGGGATTTAGAGTAGGGCCACAGGTTACACCTGGATGCCTGTGGCCACGACTAAGGGCACAGGTCCCACAGTCGCTTGGCCCTCTGCACATCATGGTGCCATACTACACATTTTGAGGGAGTTCATCACACAGAAGAACTGTATGATACCCACCAAGTGCACCATCGACCACAACTGGATGGGGTTTTAATGGGAGGTGCACAGGTCCTGGCACAAAACGTTACTCTGAGCACAACAGGAGAACAATGCTCCTGTGTCCTGGTGGGTCCCATCTTTCCCCTGGCAGTAAATTTGATACAATCTGCACAGCCCTGAAACATCTGAGAAGATGCTAAGAGCTCACCAAGTAGGTACAGGGAGGTCCTCCCTGTTCTTATCCAATATGTATCCTCTAGAATGAAAAGGGAATTAAGATTTCAGATAGGATGTTTCTAACCACCTGGACAAAGGGATCATATAAGAGCCTTCCAAAAGAGGTACTTTGGCAATCCAGCAATCTACTTTAACAAGGTGCCTAACAAATTTATGGGAAGGACTACATGAACCAGTTGCCAGTGAAGGGATGGTACTGCCCAGAGAAGTTGTGGATGCCCCATCCCTGGAGGTGTTCAAGGCTTTGAGCAACCTGGTCTAGTGGGAGGTGTCCCTGACCATGGCAGGGGGGTTGGAACTCAATGATCTTTAAGGTCCCTTCCAACTCTAACCATTATATGATTCTATGATTCTATATCATTCAGAATGTCTTTTTCTGTCTTTGATGTATGTATGAAGAAATCTAAAAGGTGCTAACCTAGTGTCAGAAAGGGATGGTAAGAAAGACTAAGAATGGACAGAGAGGCTGTGTCAAATGCTCAAGGAATGCCACCATCACTCTCAAGTCCAGTGCTAAGAGACAAAGATTGTAGGGCTGCCAGACCAGAAGGCTGCATTTGCCCCTACAAGCAAAGTCAAAACAGATGATTCCTCCTCCTCTTTGCTGCCACTTTAGGGTTTGCTTCTTTGTCACAAAATAGGACAGTCCTACAGAATCATATTGAGTGGCACAGGAGTTGGTAGCCACTGACCTTGAGGAAAGGCATAGAGAAAAGAAGTGTTCCGCTGTTAGGTATGAGGTATCTCTTCCTAGCTATAGAAAGAATAAGAGTTGCTCAGAACCCTTCAGCTTATGTTTGCTAGGAACATGCCCATGTTTCACCTCTCCAGCTCTTTTTTTGGTAGGATTTTTCCCCCTAAAGGCACTGTTTAAAGCTGAAAATTAAGACATGGGTTCTACCATTCTTCAACTTAACTGCTACAGGTTATGGACAAACACAGAATGAACAAACAGATTAAAACAGATACAGATAGAGAGACAGCCAGTATCCTAAAGTGGTGCTGAGAGTTTTCTGCTCAACCCACACAGCACCAGGCAAGGGAGGAGAGCCAGTGTCTGGAATTCTACAGCTGATCAACCACATCATGTTGTACACAGGTTTCAAAAAGAAAACACTCCTGCAAGCTCCTGAGTGCCACAACGAGCACAGCCACACTGAGGGAGAGCAGACCACGAGAACTGCGCTGCAATCTTAGAGGCAAAAATCCGACCTGGTTTGGGGTGAGCAGGCACACACGCGCAGCTTTGTGTCTCTCGGACATCGCTGACACGATGCGTGAGGCTCGATTTTCCTCTTGGGTCAGCACTGGGAAATCACTCACCTGCACGGCAGATCTCAATTCTATATTCTGCGTTCATTCTGCATGGATGCGAAGGGGAGTTCCGCACATAGCATGAGTGTGGAACACGCACAAGGACTGTCGCTGTGTAACTAAAAGATCAGCATTGCTGATGGTAGAGGAGGATTTTGTCCTCATGCCTTAAGCAGGCTCGGTCTACAGAGAGTGCCTGTACACGGCAGTACCTCACAGGTTATGTTGACTCCCAGGCACCACTAAGAGTAATTTTTTTTGCTCTCTGCTATTTTTAAACTTGCAAAGAAGAAAATAAGGTAAATTGGACATGACCCCAGAAGATGGAAATGAGCGCAAGAGCCTAGATGAACATGACAAAAGCCACAATCAAGGCATAAATTGCATCCTTTTGTTGTCCCTCTCCCCGAGCCTAGGCATGACTGGGCCACATGATATGGTGTATGTAAAACAACCCGCTCCTCTGGCACATCTGCAGAAAAGTCCCTGAGCAAAGCACAAAGCTGGAGCTGCAAGCAGCAGTCACAACGTCCCACCTCAGCCTGGTTCAGAGCAGGGGACCTGATCTTAATTTAAGAGATCTCGCTTTACGTCTCGTGTCACGTGTAAATGCAGCCACGCGTAGCTAGTGGTTCCCTGGGGTGTTGTGTGCTTGCCTGGGTGGGTGCTGGGGTGCGTGCCTGTGCACAGGCAGACAGGCAGGTACACAGGCAGACGTCTAAGCCATTTAACAGGGCACAAACCAAGTTTTTCCGAGTGTCTCTCTGTGCCTGTCTGGTGATGGAAAATCAATCAATAGCTGGTTAGAGACTAAAGCTCAGTTCCATTATTAAAAAACTCTCTTTCAATAAAAAGAAAAACATCTGTTCCAACAGTGAATGGCTACAAATTCAGAGTGCAGGCTGCAGCCTCCTCCCTGCCCTGTGCCCGTCATGTTCAGGGAGAGCATTGCAGATGTTTTGAGATGGGTTTTACATTTAACATTGCAGCAGCCTTGAAAAAGACACATCCAGAAGTGAAAGACAGATCTATTCACTAATCTTTCCAGCACATTTTTTTTTTTCCCTAAGCTTTTCCTGAAACAAGTTGTCTCATCTGTATTACACTACACAGACTGTTCTCACCCGGCATTATTATCTTTTTACCATGTATTTTTACACAGATACCAAAAGCGTGGATGAAACAAATGTGCACAAATACATACACACACGGAGTGCACAGGGGCACAAACATTTCCGACAGCAACGAGCAGAGCAACGCACGCACACCCTGCCAAGTGGCAGCCACACACAGCATCCCCCAGGAAAGGCAGGAGGACCCAGTGGTACAGGCAGACACACTATTATACACCCTCACGCCCGGAGTCCGGCACTCGGCCAGACACACCTGCACACCAGCCTTTGCCTCTTCCCCCAGCACACCCGCAGCGGTTTTGGAACAGTTCCCCTGCACCGACTTACGATGCTAAGACTGAAACTTTGCTCAAGGTGGACATGGAAAGGCTGCACTGGGGAAAGAAGGAGGAGGGCAGGAAAGGGATTTCGTGTTATATTTTGCTCAGGGATTTTTTTTTTTATTATTATTACATATATTTATTTTTGGCAGACAAGGATTCCCTTTGAATTGATACATTTCTTTCTCCCAAGAATTTCAAATGATAATGCATAAATGAGTCATAGATCAAGAAGAGCGACGTGGTGAGCAAGAAGGAGAAAGAGTGTGAGTGAGGGGCACTGGCACAGAAATTTGACAGTACCCCAACTCCCCCCCTTCCTCCCCCCATGCCAAGACATTAATTCTCACAAGTCGGAGAAAATTACTATGCATGAATGCAAAAAGCATGATCAGGAGTAATTAACATGGCTTCATATGCAAATTTTATTAATGCAGAAGTACAAAGTCATTATGCAAATGAAACTTACGTCAACTCTCTTGACAAATATTCATCTCTAAAGCTCAAGTTTCTCCCTTCTAATTTTTTTTTAATTTTTTGGTGTAAACCCCCCCCCCAAAAAAAAAAAAAAAAAGTGACGAGGACTGTTTGACAAGTTTGCAAAGTTGTTTTTCAACCAGAGAAATTTATTCTTGCATTGTTGATATATTTTTTTTTGTTGTTGTTGTTGGCAGGTACACGACAGCTCATGGAGGAGAGCGGGAGGATGGGGGACGCAGGCTACCAGCAGCAGGCAGCCAATCAAAACGCCAGCGGCTGTAATGAGCGCGATTGATGACTGTTTGGCTTTACTGCAGGGTAATGAACTAGAATCCAGTCTGAGGAGGAAAAAAATATGAATATTCATGAAGCTGTGCTCCTGCCTTTGATGATTAAAGAAATTTTTAATATTCAAATAAGCGCTTGCCAAGTGATTAACAAAGAACAAGCACGCAGGAATATGGAAATGGAGCTGTGGAAGATTTGGGAGTCACAGTCTGTGCAGAAAAGACAGCACAAAATTTCATAAACAAGATAGGCAGATAACCCAATTCAAATCTGAGCAAATAAAGGGGGGAAAAAATCCCCTTCTTTTTCATCAGTTTGGATATTGTATCAGTCACTTTGTTTTAAAGTGCAAAGGAAAATAAAAGCAATGGATGCAATGAGGGGGGGGGGGGCGGGAATCCAAACCCTAAGAATCCCAACCTAGCAATTACAAAGTAAGAATCCTGGGTGAGAAACCAATAGGACAATGATGGGTAAGTCCACTGTCTGCTGTGGGCTATTGCTTTTCAAAAGCAGGAGCCCGCCTGATGCTGCAAGCCTACCGGCAACTGAGAACCACCAATTTCTTGTATATGACAGGCAGGAGCCAAAAGTATCCCTAAGTAACCGAGAGCGGTCCCTGACACTAAATCCCTTTCCTTGGCTAGAGGGTGCACGGCAGGGTCTGAGCAATGTCTGGGAGAGGAATAAGGGAGGGCAGTAGAAAGAAGAAATACTATTGCCAGGGAAAAAACCAAAAAAGTAAACCCAAAAAAGTGTCAAAGGAAGGTGCAAGGATGTCTTGCCTGACTTGGTAATCAGTTGGTAAGAAATGTGTTTTCTGTGTCTGATGCAGAAAGGTCCTCCACTCCCCCCACGTTTCTGAACAAGGATACAAAAATTCAGCCACATTACAAAATGTCTGATAAGTTCAGGCTCTCACAGTTTAATAGCTTCACTAAGGATTCACACTGAAGCACATAATAACAATATTAGCTGCTAAAATGACTTTGCAGTTAAAATACATCTAATTAGCAGCCAGTGACATCCTTTTTTTTTTTTTTTCCTTGTCTTTTTTGGAAAAACAGTTAACTTCAGAGCTACCTTATACCAGGAGGAAATCTCTTTGTGCTCTTTCTGTTACTCAAAAACCAGAGTAAGGATGTCTTCAGACTCTTAGGGCATTGAAAAACCGACTCACCTTCTTTGTTATTAGATCCTGGAGTTTCACAGGCCTGTTTGGCTTTTCGGCAGATCTTTAAAACCTCTGGTTAATTATTTCCTATTTAAAAATCTAAAGAAAGCATAGTCTAGGTACCGTTTAATAATTAGCTGGTGTCTTCAGAATGTAACATTTCAACTCTACTTAAAAAAAAAAAAGTAACAGTAATAATAACAGCATGAGGACAATGCTACAAAATGCACAAAACTGCCATGACCAGAACCTTCAGAGCTGCCGTGAAAACACGTCATGGAGCTAATGCGAATTTTCCCCCCATATCTGCCCCATTTTTGGAGATACAAAAATACCCACTATCAATATACCACAGGAAAGAAAAGGGGGGAGGTTAAAAAAAAAAAAAAAAGGAAAAAAGGAAGGAGAGAAAAAAAAAAAAAAACCAAAACCAAAAGCACCTAAATGTAAGTAAAGACAAGGTTAAACACCATGCAGGGGTATTGCTGGGAGTCTTTCCTCTGAATAATGCTGAGACCTTTTGAAGATGCCTGTTGTCTCTAGGTGTGCGTGGGTGGGTGAAGTGTGATATTACACAACACACAGGCGGCAGCGGCCGTGCACAACCGTGCTGATCACAGCTCTTGACTGTGAAACTCAGCTCTCCATTTCCTGGGCTGGTCGTAACTCGTGTCAGACCCTCAAACACCATAAATGTTATCCTTTGTCTACAAGATTCCTTGGCTCTATTTTAATCAATGCATTTTCTTTTTTAATGACAGAGAAGCAACTACCAGCTCATACAGTTGGTTGCTTTGGAGCCCTTCTTAAATGGCAGTTGAGTTCTACCACATAAATGTGAATGCTTAATATTTATTCCACATTTTCTTCCTTTCTTTAAAAGCACCCCATTTACATATTTCTGGAGAATAATGATACTTCAGCAGGGCAGGTGAACACACATTTCAGCATATGGAGTCAATGGGAAAAAGTATTAAGAGTCAATATTGTAAAAATCAGCCCCTAAATTTAAGTGGCTTGAATTGAGCGTGCAGCTGTGGTTGCCTGTCAGTAGTTAGATGCTGTAATAATAATAATAACAACAACAACAACAATAATAACAATAATAATAATAATACGCCTTTCATTTCTCTAGTGCCTTCCACGCAAAGATCTGGAAGCACTTTACAAAGATAAATAAACTGAACTTGGAACACCCCGTGTGGTTAATAAATATCCTAATTTATCTAAATATCCTGTTTTGAGAATGTAACTCTTCTCACTGCATAAAAATCCACATTTTAGGCCATCCACATATTTACATGTGGCATTTTGGAGGCTCAGACATCAAGGGCAGGCTGTGGAGATTTTTACTTACCTAAAGTAAAGAGACCATGTGGATTCCCAGAAGCAGCCCACATTATGGCTGCAAGATTGCTTATTGCAGTACCAAGACCTGAATTTTAGGAAATGGAGGTGTAGGCTGTTGCAGGACCAGCCCTGAGGCTGGGGTAGGAGGCCCATGGGGGCATCCAGGCGTCACACAGCAGCATTCCTATGAGCCAGGTCCATGTGGGGGCTCCTGCAGGACCACCCATCCCCCCTCTCACCAGATGCTCATCCAAACCTGCTCCCTTGTCTGCGAACACAAAGCTAAGCAAAAAAATTGAAATATCCCGGTTCACCCCACTTAACCACACAGGAAAAAGGTCTCTTGCCCACGCCAAGGCTGCATTCGTCGCTTCTATCCCACCATGCCCTCCACCCACCCTACTGAGGACTACAGGAGCACTGTATCCCTCTGCTATGAGGGCAACCAGGAGCAAAAGCAGGGGAAACAAAGGCAGGATCAGGCCTAAAACAGAATATCAACAGATGTGATATAAATGTAACACAAGAAACCAGGGCATTTTCTCATCTCAGGAGGGTGGTCTTGCAGACAGGGCTCTGGGCTGGGAAGGGTGCTGGGGGCACAGTCCCCTCCTGGAGCTCGGTGTTCCCCTTCCCACCCTCCACCTGCCTGTCCTGTTCAGCCCCAAAACACTTCCAAGCAGAGCCCGTCCCTCACTCTGGGGGTGCAGAGCGCCTAACACAATGGTGTCCTGATCTGAGCTGCAATGTCCAGAAGCTACTGCAATAAACTAACAAATAACAATAATCACCCTGATTTGTGGAGTTTGTTTTCCAAAAAGCATAAAGGGTTGACAATAAACAGTTCATCAATTTTCCCAAGTTTGTTCCCTAGCTCTTGTAATTAAGTCCTGGGAAGTTTCAATGGTTGTAAAAATCCTTATGGGGATTAAAATTTTTAGTCCTGATTATGCCGTGAATATTTCCATACACCAGCAAATATTCCTGATGCAATTGAAACATATAACCACCCCAACAGACGATTGCAACGGTTTGACAGGCCCTGGAATTAATAACACAACTCAGTGGATGAAAATAGCTGTTACCAAAGGGCAAAATAATATATACAAGGAGCTAGAGAGAGAAATACCACTATAAATAATCTGAGGGTTTGACCACAAAAGCATGGTCAAGAAGCTAAAATGAAGGCAGTGAAGTGGCCAGGGAAAAGCCGCAGATAGCTAGAAGTCAGCAACAGCTTCTCCTCTGCCTTGGCCACTCGGGACTGAGCCCCGCTTACACCTGCAGACACTGCGCTGCACACACCTATCCTCGGGCAGAATACGGCCTCTGGAAAAGGCAAGAGCAGGATTTGCTGCTTAGGTAGGTATCTCTTCCCTGCTCCAAAGTTTGCCTTCTACTAGTATGTTTGAATTTTATCTTTAGACCAGGCTAAAAAATAAATAAAAAACCCAAAATTAAATTAATAAACTTATTGGTGGAATGGTGGAATGAGGCAGGAGGAGGTTTTAGCAGCTCTTCAGCTGTTTGGTAGCAAAAACAATTCCTGGAAGGGGAGGGAACCTGGGGAAAGAGAGGCAGATGAAGTCACTCTGCCCCTCTGTGCCTCAGTCTCCCCATCTGTGAAAATCAGCTAATGACATCCACCTGATTTCATCACACGTCCTGGAAACTAAAAAGAGTCTGTAACAGCAATATATTAAGCAGCAGCACTGTTAACTGTTTCACTGCCGGAAAGGCAAAGGAGGGCTAATCAGGTGATGCCAATGTCCCTGCAAAGCACAGATGGACAAACAATATACAGACATGCTTAGCTTTGGGAGAGAATCACAGCTCCTGTTTTTTTTGCTCACCCCTTGCCAAAAGCAATGTAAGTGGAGGCACTTTGCAAGTGCTGAATTTCAGTGTGAAAAATAGCTACCTGCCTGGTGTGAATGCATACATTACACTTCAAGTAATGTAACGGGGGTTAGGGGAGATGGGGGGGGCGGGAATGTCCCATTCATGTGCACATTTATAATTTACAAATTTGCACAGAGCATGTTCACACTCAGCAGAGCATTTCACTAACACCCAGCCAACTTAAACAAGCAAAGCACGGCAAGTGATGGGCAGGGGGTGGGGGGAGAAGAAACAGAGATTTTTAAAATGAGGATTCCCTTTGTGTTTTGGATCTCTCAGGGGAAAACCAATCCAGCTGTGCGTGTACAAGCGGGCCCAAGTCTGATAACTGAATCTGTCAAATTAAATGAGCGGAGCAATCAACTGGAGATGGCAAAACAATCCACCAAACGAGGGGAATCCTGAGGATTTAAAGCTTCAGTTCTCAATTTACTGGACACCAGGCACAACTGAGTAAATAATGCTCTCTGAATGGAAAAGAGGCTAGAAAATTAACTACCTTTTAAATAATGAAAGAAAGCAGACAAATAGACCGGCAACTAGGAATCTACTGCAGAATATAATGTAAGTTAAAAAGGAAAATAATAACCCGATCTTTCATTTGCACAAGGAAGTGTGTTGCAAACCTGTGCCCCATCCTGCTGCTAAATAGCACAATGAAAAGCTTCATCCAAAGACTCGGATCCAAGCAGAATTTGGTCAGTCACAACTGCTAATTAAAAAGGGTAACAGAGCCCTACACCAGCAGAAGTAAAACTCAAGCACAGAATAAAACCAACCCCTTACTCCTTTCAGTATGACACACAACTACGAGCAAAGCCGACTCCAAGAAACCAAGAAGCATTCTGCATACATGACACTTTTCCTGAGGTATATTTTTCTGGACCAGATCCCCCCATAACTCGTTCACCCACTTATTTGTATGGAATAGCATCTTTCTCCTTAAGATAAAAGCGTAAGGCACTAAAAAGCTTTTTATTATCAGATCTGTTTAAAATGGAAGCTGAAGTTGATTACCCAGGAAAGTGTATTCAAAAACACAAACAACCCAAAAAGAACGAACAAAACAGAGATACTGTGCAAATCGAGGTAAAGCAAAAGAATTCCTTCAAACATCCGTGGTCAGGATAAGGAAGTGGTATTAAATCTATACCTATCACCCCGGTAAAATAAAGGCTATTAGGTTTTTCTTTTGTTTCTGATGAAAATGTCAATACACTCAACCGGCAGCTTATTGCTGTATATCACAGCCTAACCAAATCTTTCTATAACCTCTTGCATTACAAGCAAAATCTCTAAAATGTCACCAACTAAAAAATTGAACTAGCCTGTAATTAGTTTCAACAACGTAGTCCTTTTAACCCTAATTTTCTAGATGTAGATGGCATTTCTGAAGTAAGCGTTTATGAACCTTCCTTAAGGACAAGCGGAATCAAATTGTAAAATCATAAGCAGCGATCTAGTAGTTCTTCCTCTAAGCAAGCCTTTTATTTCCCTGTAATAAATTCAAATCCACTCTTCTCTTAATAGGTGATCAGAGAAAATATGCATGCACACCTAAACCACTACAACAAACCTTATTTTTTAAATAACACTTCAATCACTAATATAATAAAGACTGTTATAACACGTTAGCACTGGTATCATTATTCCTTATGATTCAATATTCTAATGACTGGCTGTAAGAAAGGTTTATGTTCTGCCGAGGTTTATACCACTATTTAATGTAATTAAGCAAACTGGCAGCCAAAGCCTCTGTGGAAATATCATTTCTATCGCAGCGTATTCCCACCAGAAATTCAGAGGAATCATAACATACAAACTTTGATTCTGTTTATTTTTTCCCCTGCTCTGAAACTGATCTGGCATTTCTTGGACTTAGTAAAGTGGAAGAAGGAATTAATTTGGCTTCTGTAGACATGTTATTATTGACAGTACTAATAGTCTATGACAAATGGGCCATCCCCGCTCCTCTCTTTCAGCAGGCATCGCAGCTTGCAACATCGCTTTGCAAAACCCCAGAGCTGGACTTTCGTGGTGCCGGGAGCCCCGCGAGTGTACCAGCAACGGGGTTTTAAGTAAGCCATTAAAATGCTAATATTCAGCACGGGCCAGATCCCTGTTACCACTGAAAGCAGAACTAAAGCTCCTCTGGAGACAGGATAAGGCCCTTCCAATGTGATCAAAGAGTAAATACATGCAAAGCTCTGATGGGAAAAAGGATCTTTTTTTCTAATTTTAAAACGAAACAGGGAGAGTCCACCAGGCTCATAATCCATGTTACAGTCACATCTGGGATCACTGACATCCGGGATAACAACAGCAAGGCGGATGGTTGAGGGTAAAAAGTTGCCACTTGAGGTCAAAGGGGACTACTTAATACCCAGGTTTGCATCAAAATGAAGTTAATTACCTTTTGGACTACTCTCTCCTCCACTCAGTGTAGCTCTGCTGATGACAGCAGATAAACCACATACATATATATACACATATAAATATATACATGCAGATATAGTTGTGCACAGCTTTGTTACATCTGCATTCACCAGCAGCCCTCACACGTGTAAGAGGTTCATGGGGCCACCCAGGAGCGCAGGGTCTGGAGCAGAATTCAGCCCCAAAACCTGAGCTTACCCACTTGCCAGCAGAGCTCATGAGCCGACTTGGTTAAAACAAAGGTTTAGTTACGTCTCCCTCCCAGCTGTAAAGCTCTCAGTAGAGGGGAAAAAAAAACCCAACAGCTGAAACAAAACCCACACCCATTTGTGAGGGGGACAGGAATGATAACGAGAAAGGGAAAATGTCTGGTTCCTATTATTGCTATCTGCAGTGCTTTCACCTCCACAAACAGCTTAAAGGAGGGCTTCTGGAACAGAAGTTAAACTTTCCTTAATCTGGGCTCTTAAACTGCCAGGATCTGGTTACATGTTCTCCTTCTCCAGATTTTAATACTTTTATTTTATATTCTAATATGAGGGGGGGAGGAAGGGGGAGAATCTCAGTGTCACCGTAAGAAAGAAGTCACCGGGTTTTGCGATCCAGCAGCTTCCTTGGCAGAGGGAACTGCTGGTTGGCATAATCCACTCGTTTGACAAAACTACTATTTCTGGGCACAGGCTCAAAAACAGGTAGGAAGCAAATGCTGAGAAATAAGGAAGTAAAAACAGCCAACAGATTTTTCACTACCAAGAACGCCAAGAGTAAACATGATTTATTTAGCTGTGTTTAACATGTCTCTTCTGCACTAGACTGCAGAAATCTGCTTGCATTTAGAGCAGGAGGAGGAGGAGGCAGGGGGGAGGGGATGAAAAGGGAATCCATTACGGCGCTCCGCTGGTACTTTCTGAATTGTTCAGTCACACAGTTTTATTGAGTACAAGTATTTTCTAGCCCAAAATATATTCATGTGTCAGAAGAAAGCAGCACTAATCTGCTGTTAATTAACAAGCTGCCGCTAACAAAAGATGAAGGACCCAATTCATACAAACAATATTTACGTGGGTGTCGCATGATTTTGTCACAGATCTTTTCTCCCCCTGCCTCCTCCTCTTCCTCAGCACCCACTTAGAGGGATGCAGCATGGAGAAGTCCCAGTTCCTCTTGGGACCAGTACCCACAAGGGGAAGTGAGGGCACCCAGCCTGGTCCTCACCCAGCCAAGCTCAGACAGGATCTCGCCCAAGGCACACGGCTCCAGGGCTCCCGTATCCCCATGCGGGAAAGGGCTTTATCCTATGCTCCAAAGTGAAATTTTCTTAGATCCTTATTCAATTACGAGGCAGAAGCCATCTTCTGGCACTGTGCCCACGGTGGCAATGCTGGTGAGGCTCTGGGAAGGGGCATGAAGCCTCTCATCCTCCAATCCATCCTCACCGGCATCACTCGGGCTGTGAGAGGCGTTGGGCGAAACCACCACCCTCCCTGCTGCCCTCTCTGGGATTTCACATCGGTTTAATCTGACCCTTTCACGGAGGAGTTTGGGGAAGGGTGGGGGAGAAACCCGCTAACAGCAGGGAGAACTGGATGGATTTGGGCTTGTTAAAAAATACCAATGCACGCACAAAAGGGTAGGGCTGTGAGCAGTGAATCAGAGGGCAGGCTCTCCTGGCCATAGACCTGCTGCCATCACCGGCTCCCTGCTGTCATTTTGGACGGTAGCACTGATGTCCTCATCCAGAGGGGTGCTGAGCACAACAGGATGCCCTGAGCCCCTGCTGGACACAGCCAGGCACTTTGGAAAATCAAGCCATTCACATCTTTTCTGCCTCATCTGAGAAATGAGAGCGCCTATCTGCATATCTCCTGTGGGCGGTTTAAAGCTGGTGCTGGCAAAGAGATGGGAAGGTTAAAACTGACAGCAGACGAGCACTAAAAATTCCTGGACTTGCTCCACTCCTGGGAACAAAGGTGGGATTGCAGGGTTGGAGAAAGGGCTGATGATCTCCTGAGCTTTACCCATCAAACGACACAGACCTGCCCGAGAGAAGGGTTGCGGGGACGGAGTTTAGGCTCTGCTCAGCACTGCCATCACACAGCCAGGGCTGGGAGAACTGTAGGAACAGGAGGGTGGGAAACAGAAGTATTCAAGCGTGATTTTCAAAGTGCCAAGGTTCTCCGGTGATGGCATGCTGGGGTGGTATTTCTGCTAGCACAGTGCTCTGCACATCCCAGTTAGCGTCTCACCCCGAAGGCCACAGTTTCCTTGGTAAGAAACAAACTCCGCTGGAGCATATACACATCTGCCCTTCTAGGTTTTCTCTCTCTGTACCTTTACCCTGTTCCCCAAAACATGTTTTTTTCACTGCACAAGTCACAGCCACCCACTCAGCACATGCCCTGGGCACCCCCACCAGCCCTTGCTGACTGCATCTCTCCCTCGGGCAGGACCTGCTCCCAAGAGGGACCTGTCCTGAATGTAAACGAGCCCCGACTTCCCTACATCTTCCCCACTTTGTGCACATCCAGAGCCACCTTTGCCATTTCTAGACCAGCATTTTAACAAAGTCCTGGCCTGGGCTTTTTCAAAGACCTGTTTTTCTTAATTTTGTTATTGTTGTTGTTGTTAACAGTTATATTTGAAACACTGACATTTACCATTTGAAAAGCAAAGCGAACACATTTAAACAAGTGTCCTAAAAAAGCTAATGAAAGAGAAAGAGATCCATCTGTATTGTATTCTCCACCCACTGCCGCTCAAAAACTAAACCTTTCCAGACAACGGGGAAGTCTCCCAACAGTGAAGACAATAGGAGTTCCCAAGTTTCCCAACGAGGGAGCGAGGACAAGGGGTGCATGCTGCTGGTCACCCGGCACAAACACTAGCCTGAGCAGCCCCAAGGCTCCAGCACGCACATGGACCTCATCAATCCAGCTCGTCAGTCCTCCCAAAACAAGCAGGTGCCTTTGCTAGGGATCTCTGACAGGCACTGCTGCATCCATAACCTCCCCCCGCTTAAATATTTCTAATGAACATTAATTGTCAGGTAGGGAGCACTGAGGATTGAGGGTGTTTTTCTTCACCTGCAGAGCAGACGTGGTAGGGATGAGGCAAAGCCAGGACAACACACTGTCAAAAGCCCCCTGACCTGAAGGATGGGTGCTTATTGTGGCCAGCAAAGATGTCATCAACTGCTCCTGTGTACTAGCAGAAAACTACCTTGTGTATCCTTCCCAAGAAAGAGCTCTGATCAACCTCAAAATCAAAAATAAAGAGCATCATCCTAAATGGCAAACTTTGCACTACGAGGATCACATCCTTTAGCAGAGTCTGAGGGGGCTGGAGGGGGCTCATGTTTTTTTTTAGAGGGAGTTTGGAGTTGCTGTTTTAACTTCTTTCTGCAAGAAGGCCCTGTACCATAAGCATTAATCAAACACTATATTCTGCCTTTTAGTCTTGAACAATTATGAGTACAGTTTTGTGATCTTTAGCCATATTTACTGATACTCAAAGGCAGATTCTATCTTGTTAGATTGTTATAAATGGGACCCCAGGGAATCAGCACACAGGCGGAGGCAGATGTGAGAGAGAGCCTTCTCAGAGCTTGGGTGCGCTTCAGCTTGCTGCTGCTGAAATTATAAATGTTTTGCAGGGAAAAAAAGAAAAAAAAAAAAGCAACCTTAGAATCCTCTGCCAGATCATTACAAAGAGCTGTCCATAGACTGAAAAACAAAGTTCCATTTTGCTGAACCTAAGATTTTTTTTTTGAGGTTAACTGTTAAATTTTGTAGTGTGGTTTACATGTGCTGGCCACTTGTATGCACAAAACTGTCAGAGACAGGCACAGGAAAGGTCTCTGGTAATAAACCATTAAAGAAAGAAACCCACAAATTTCTATCTCGTTCCCTCAGTTAAATATATTGTTTCTGTTCCAGACCTGCTTTATAATCATAAAACAGAGGTGTGTTTCCGACACTGGATTTCTGATGCTGTCACATTAAAGGTAAACTTTTAATCTGCTATAGACAAACAGAACACATTTTTATTTCCTGAGTAAAAGCTCTGGAGAAATGTTTAAACAAGAATTTAAGAGTTTTGTGGTAAAGCCACATATAGGGGTCTCAGGCAGCTACTGGGCTTGAGCTTCTTTTCTTTGTTCCTGTCCTTTTTTAATTCTTTAAATAACCAACTCAAAAGTAGACTTCTAGGAACAAAATAATCAAGATGCCTGGTAAAGTGAACCTCTAGGCTTGCTTTTATTTCTACTCAAAAAAAAAAGGTTTAAACAGAAATGCAGGGCTGAATTTCTAGCTATTCATTCCCATCTTTTTATTTTCTTGGGACTCGCAATCGAATACTTTTAAGAAGTTAATTGTGTCACAATTAGTAACACATTAGTCCTCCGATATTTTTAATAGCAACCCAGGTTTTTCCCCAAGGCACTTAAAAATGGCAGGCTCTGCTATACTCTTCTTTTTTTAAAACTCCCATGCACTTTCTTCTTTAAAAACCTCCCACATGCATTTCACTTGGTCTGAAAATACCAGCACAGATCTTAATCCTGCCAACGCTTACAGACATGCTTAACTTTTTGCACATCAGTAATCCCGCTGACTGCGAGAGGACCCTTGGCGTACCTACAGCTCGGCACAGGCTAAGGATGATATCCTGCCTTTGCCAAAGCCAATGGCAAAACCCTCATTGACGTCAATAAGGTTATGATTCCCCATCCAGTTTGTTACAGGATTGGGACCATCCTCATTTCAAGGTACTTTCCCAAACTTGTTGGGTTTCTTTTTCTTCTTCTTTTTTTCTTCCTGCTCTTTCTCCCCCTCACCTCCCACACTCACTCTTGAGGGGCCCCATAGTGAGACCACTTGAAAACTTCTGCCTTTCAAACCCCTCCGCGAGGGAAACCCCCTCGCTGAGATGGGAAACATCCTTTGCAGGTAAAGCTGAAAGAAACTCTTTTGCCCCGCTGCGTGCATGTGAGTAAACTAATTAAAACCTGGGAACTTGGGTTCCAAACGATGCCAAGAAGCAATTGTTAATATGAGCTGAAGTTAAATGGGAAGCTCCAGACATTTAAAATTAGCTGTAGGGAAAAGGAAAAAAAAAAAAAAAGGAAAGGAAAGGGGAAAATAAAGCAGAGGGAAAGGGGTTTTTGTCATTTTACCATGAAGCCAACGTGGAGCAGCTTGGAGTACAGGGGGTTAAAATGAATTTGGGGGCTTGCTCTACAGTGAAGGGGGGAAAGGGCGGCTGAAAATCAGGGGAGGGGGAAGCAGTGGCAGCCAGCTCCAAGCGCTGCAGCGCTGTGAAGAGCAGGCAGAAGTGAGCAAACCAGCTGAACCGCTTGCAGAATTAATCAGTAACAAAGAGGCTGGAGCTGTTGGCGGGCTTCAGCCCTTGAACCTGGACTCTGCTCTATAAATTTCAACTTGGAATGGCTCTCTACTTGTTGAAAGACAGGTTGGCTTCAGGCCAAGACATAGGGGGAAAAAAAAAAAAAAAGCCAAAAAAAAAAAATTCCTTCTTGCTCAGGAAACTTCCCTTTAGTTTCTTACTCTTTTTATGAGCTAGTAATAGGGCACTCTAGAAAAATGGGAAACGAAAAGCCAGTATTGAAAGGAAAAAATGAGCCAGGAGTTGGTTTAGTAAAGAAAATAAAACAAGTAGGTGCTAAATTAAAATCTGGATTTTGCCTGCATGCAAGTACATCAGCTATAATAGAAGACTTCAGAGTGCCTCGCCAGTAATTCAAAGGAGACTTTTACAGTTACATTAGCTGGCTACAGGTTTGACTCTGAAAATAATAAATGTCTTAAAAGAAGAAGAGGGCTGTTTAATCCCTGTCTGCAGTCTCATCTTGTTCTCTCCTCCCCCACCACTACACCTTGTTTAAATGACCATTACGAAAGCAGCGTGGTATAAAAAACATGTAAAACCGTCATTTGTTCAGCAGTACCTCTTTCCTTTCTTATTTTCCCCCTTCAAACAGGGGTGTGCAGGAGAACCGACGTTCTCCTCAGCCTCTGCTCATTGCCAAGGCAGTTTCAGCCACAAATACCTTGCCGCTGCGGTGCTTTCCCACCGTGAGCAGACAAGGAGTGGGCTGGGGAAGAGTGAGGAGCGGATTGTGGAGGGTGTGGGGGAGCTGTCAAAGTGGGAAGAAAGCAAGCAAACAACTACTTAGGGGCCAGAGGCACAGAGCAAGGTCAGCTGCAGAGATGCAGCCCCTTGCAGCAGCTATGCAATTACGTCCAAAGTCTGCACAGTACTGAGAGTCCCACAGCCTGTGTGCAAGGGCTGGACCGGAGGATCTAGGGCAGCTGGAAGAAGGTGTATAATGATTTTAATTGCTCTTCCGAAGGTAGATGAGATGCTCTTTAGCTAGAGCAGGGGGGCTGATGGTCTACACCACTTGCAAGAATACGTGCAGATAAAATACCCTAATGAGAGAGTGGAGAGAGAAATATGGTAAGTGCCAGCGTGATCAAAAGGTGAAATAAAATATCGAAATAAAATGCAGCCTAATCGGAGCGTGGAGGACAGAGATACACAATCTCTTCACCAAAAGTGGCTGTTAAGGTAAATTAGATTAATCACTCCCACCTCCCTTCCTCCCCAAACTCCCTTGTTTATAATGAAGGGCTTACTCCTCTAATGCTGAACGCCATCCAAGACTGCTGGACATTTAAAGCTATATACGTAACACGCCTGTGACAGACACCATCCTGTACTTCTACTTTCCAAGGAAACTGGGATCTGCTACTTGGTAGGTCTTTTCCATCTGCAGCTTTTATGACCCTGCCGAGGGACCAGCGAGCAGTGTCCCCCTTTTCTCGCTCAAGAAATAACGCTACCAAATGCCAGAGGAAAGAGCAAGTTTAAGAGCTGTTGGGATTAACAGTGGTTTGCGCTGATCATGCTCGAACCTTTCTGCAAAGGCATACATGCAAAGAGGAAAAAACAACAACCGCTAAGTAACCACTTCACATCTGCCATTAAGATTATTAAACTCCTTACAAGCGGTATCTACCCCACCTTCCCCACTACACACAAACATACACACACCCCCAAGCTCTCCAACGTGGCAACTAAGAGCCAAGCCGGCTCTCCTCTCCCGGCTGCAGCAACCACATTCATTCCTGTTAAGGGGTTAACGATTCGTTTCCACTACTTCTCTCGAGAAAACCTACAATGAAAACATTGGCTCACGAAAGCGTTCTCACTGCCAGAATGCCACAGCGCGAGTGAAAAGTCCGTTTTGTTTTCATTACATCTCTGGGATTTCCGGCTTAACTCCTGAGCTTAGACACCAAATCCCTAGATACCCCACCCACCCACTTTTTCTTCTTTTTCCTTTTTTTTTATTTTTTTAATTTTTTTTTTTATAACATTTCTACTGCACAGCCCACCAATTACCATTTGGAGGGTGGGAGGGAACAGGGAGAAGGAACCATGCTGAAAAGGATGCTCTCCTCAGAGCGAGCACGTGCATCTTCCAAACCGAGAGCTACCCAGTTTCTCTGGGCTTCTATGGTTGTCTGCTGAGAAACACGTCTTTACTGCTGTACCTGCCCTCTCTCCTTCTCTCCTTTATTTCTCACCCTCCGGGTTCCCATCTTCCCACTCGGCCACCGAAGGCAGTGCTGAAACTCAGCCCCAAATCTATGCCCTTTGAAGTTATGTGACATGACACAGAAATCCAAGCCTTTCTTGTACAAAAAGTATGATTACTTCACAGGGTTTTGAGTTTTTTTCTCCGGTTATGATAGAAAAATGTTCCAATCTCCAAAAAACCCTAGAAAGGTTCAACCTTTATGTCACAGCCGATTTGGTCACTGTGTGTCTAGGCAGCGCAGTTCAAATACAGGCTGAGAAAGAAAAACAATCTATGGAAAAGACATGAAGGGAGGCAGCCTCATGCTATAGCAGTACTTCTGTCCTGCTGAAGCAAAGGAACCGTGTCTGTGCCTTTATGTATTTATTCACCATTGGAGAGGAACAGCAGCTTTTTCTATCTATATGGGCGCTTTTATAGTATTTCAATGCAACCATCTTTCCTTGGGCTACATCCCAGTGCAAAATTTCCCTGCAAATCACACAAACTCCTTTCTTGCAATCAACACTCCACCAAGCACAAGCCTTTTACTATTAGTCACATCCACACAAATGCCAAAGCAGTCTATAGGATGGTTGGGCACTAGTTTTACTTTGCTCCTAACAGTTGCCCACAAAGTTGTAAAGCAAATTGAGTAATGACTGGCTGACCAGAGCTTTTTTATCATTTACCATTAGTGTTGTCTAAAAAATCTACTAGTTTTTCCATGCTAACACTAATCAGAGATATATACATGGTTTCTGGTCTCCCACACATGGCCCAAGTAATTTCACAAGAGAGCACAAATAAAAAACCACTTTGTTGGGTGACGTTTGACTGGGTTCTATCTCTGAGTAAGTCCAGAGTCCTTTCACTGAATTAAAAGAAGGTAACAGCAGTGGCAAGCTGGTACAAACGAGCAAGTTTTGCTCTTAAAGAGTGACTCCTGATAGGCATCCACCCTGGAGCAAGAAGACTCTGGCCACGTGTACTGAATGACCTTCTTAAATCCCCTCTCATCAGCCTGCAAAATGGCACTTCTGTCGAAAAGGTTTCACCTACTGTTGTCACACGTAAAACTGAAGATGACTATAACTAAGAGAGATTAGAGCAAATCAAAAATAACAGCAGCGAGCTCCCATGTTGCGGTCCAGCACCCTATGTGTTCGGGGACCAGTCCCCACCTGGTCAATGTGGCATAGTACCCCCAGTTTGAGAGGGGAAACCGAGTAGGAGCAGGGTGAGCAGGACCCCTCACTGTTCCTGTAGCAGTGGCCTTGTGGGTGGGGGTCCAGCTAATGGCACGAAGGGCATGGAAAATGTCTTTGAAAAACAATGCGGTGAGAGGAACAAAACAAAAAGCTAAAACCAGCAGGGAGAACCAAGGGCATAATATTCCTCAGGGATTATTTTTAGCCTGTTTAAAACTCAGTGCAATTAATTTCACACTGGACTCTAGGGGATGCCAAGAAAGCTGGCCAGACCCTGGGCAGGACATGGCGAGGGGCGAGGTAAGATGGCAGCGGGGAGAAAGCAGCCGGTGGCCCCCAGGCCGGGGCTGAGCAGCGGGTGCTGGAGCAGAGCCCATGGGTGTGGTGGAGTTCAAGCAAGGGGAAGAAAGGGTTTTGTAATCAGCAGGTTTCTCACCTTTAACTCTTGCTGGGATTAGCAGGGTGCTCACTGCATCCTCAGCAGCGCCAAGCGGGGAGGGGCCGAGGATGGTGGGCTACCGAGCCATCAGAGGATGCCCTTCACATCAGCCCCCGTAACGGTCCCCTAAAGGGGGCATCACATCCCCGCCACCTGAAAGTTTTAAAACTTTCAAACCGTCAATCTTTCGGCAGACTATCCTCATGCTTGAAGGCGCAGCAAACCAAGGGAGGGCAGCTGCCACCGCAAGCCCCTGCCGTGGGCTGGGGGTGGCCTGTCCCCAGGGGAGAGCCAGGCTCCTCTGGTGCAAGCAGGGCTCTGGGTGAGATCACCCGGCTTGTTTTTCTCCCAAGGACCCAAGTCAGGACCTCAGCCGAGCTCCTCCGGGGCAGGAGGTTTGCTCGTTAACCCTGCTCTCAGGGGAGCTGGGCTGACACCTTGCCTGCATGCATGACCCCCCTTCCTCCTCCCCTCCCCCCCTCCCAGTGCTGCTCAGCCTTACCAATTAGCAAAACACATTGCTAAATACCTGGTGAACCAGCAGAGGAGGAGGAGGAGGTGGCCAGGTAACTCCTCTGCACTCAGGGAAAGTCTGGCAGATGCGAGGGAAGGAACAAGCCTGGAAAAGCCTCATGAAAACTATTTCAGCTGCAACCTGAGTTTCTCAGGCTGTGTTACCACACACTTCTGGAAGCCTCTTCATCCTCACGTAGCATTTTTCCTAGGCCAGCTTTGACAAGTCACTCCTGCATGACCCTCTGCCCTGGGGAGATGCTGGCAGCAGGACCTGGTGCCATGGTGGCCTCGGGAATGGATGGCCACCATACCCCATGCCAGCTCAGCATTCCTCAGGACGCCTCTTCCCAACACACCCTACATTGCTGCCACTCAGGACACCTCTTCCCAACCTGCCCAACATCACCGCCACCAGCCTCGTGTTATTTCAGCTTGTGCTTTCCTCTCCTCACGTGTGAAGGCATCACGATGGCTGTCTGAGTCCTACAGTTAATATGGGTGCACGGGTCCATAATGGTACATTGTAAGTGAATGTCTCAGGGTAGACAGCAATAATAATTAGCTGTCATGATTTGAAAAAAGGATAATCCATGCCATTGAGTTAACAATCACTCACACAACACACATGGATTTAACTAATCTTAATTTGGAGAAAAATAACAATTCTAAATATATCAAATAGCCTATTTCATGGCAACCTGCGGCGGTGTTTATCTCTGGCTTCCAGCACATGCGAGTTATTTAGTTTCTCTCACTGGCAGTTTTACCATTCAAAAGCCTGAAATGAACATTCATGGAGCAGGGGTTGCAGTTAAATCCTGCCTCTGACAGGGAGCCCTTTTTTCACGATGCACATCTAGTTCAAGTACATAATGTATGGAACCTAGCACTGGTGGCCGTGGACAGGATGAACGAGGAATTCCAATCAACTCCCTCCCCTTTCCTAGCAGTCTTTGCAGAAATTAACTATGCTGTCTTAATGAGCCTCTGCTGCTGGTATGGTTATCTGTCCATAAGGGTACATTGCCTGGAGCATGCAGTGACCAGCCAGTGACACTGGAGAAGGTCTGGTCCGTATGGTGCCTGCCCCACCAAGGCTCCCTCCTCTCTGCTGCAGTTCTTTGAAACCATCCAGTGTTAAGAACAAGCCGACCAGTACTATTTCTTTAATCTCAGTCATTTCAGAGAGCCCTGCTAACTGCTAACAGAGACCCTGATGGCCTGTGGGACAGGTCACCTGGTTACGCCCAAGATCTGATATATATGAAAGATAAAAAGAAGCATGAAATACAACGGTGGCCTAGTTGTTTCCAAAATACCTGCCAGTGGTGAAGCAAAAGAAGCAGTGACTGATAACTCCTAGCCAACTCATTGGCCTGGCTGTGTTTTGCTGTACGACAATCTGGTACATCTGTTTGATACTATCACACCCTCTGTATGAGAACTGATTTTCAAACAGGTCAGCCAATTTGAAAAAAAAAAAAAAAAAAACCAAAACGAAACACTTTACGGGACAGACTGCTCCTAAGCAAGTCATGTCCTCCCAGTGCCAGCTAACAGGCTACCAAACACCTTATGGACAGTGGTAACTAAATGAAAGCACCTTGAAAAGCATGGATTCGCAAGTTCCAAGTCAGGAAAAGATGACAGACTTCATTATCAGAAGGTCTTTAAAAGCTGCTTGTGGAGATAAAGTTGCCTTTGTCTTTACTGATACCTAGAAATGTCAGTTGGAGATTTGCGTTATGTGCAGGCAAATTCTTGCAGACTCCTGAGCTCTATCTGCTTCCTTCAAAGCAAGGCAAGGTCTGTTGTGCAGTCAAGAGACATTCAGTGACCAGAGCAAGCAGAGTTACCAAGCAAAAAAGGCAAAAAGAAAGAGAGGAGGGCAGACCTCAGGAATCCGGAGCACCCTGCAGCAGGGTGAACGCTCAGTGTGGTGCTGCCCCCCAACATCCTCACACCCAGAGGGAAAAGAGGTGTGACGGCAGAGCCAAGATCAGCGCTTGACATACCCTCTCTACACTCAGCCATGGAAAGCTGGGAGGTTTGGTGGCTTAGGCACACCTAAAAAAGGCTGCACAAATCATTTTGACCAAATAAGAAGGTCTACATAAATAACATAAGATCAAGGAGAGGAGTTGAAACCTATTTGAGGGCAGCAGCGGTGGCAGCATATTTCAGGGAGCCGGAGTGGCGAGTGGGTGATTTCTGGTTTCCCTCTTCAAATATAAAGACTCAATTATCTTTGAACAGCTTGCTTTACACATGAATTGACACATTTATTTTACAATAAATAACTGAAAGTTATCTATGTTTCCTTTACTGTTAATCTACACAAAGAAATAATAAACAGAGCTTGTCTACAAAAATGCAACTACTGCAGTCCTCAGAATTCAATTAAGCTAAAATAATTAATGCTTCCACCATATTAAATTACTTTATACATTTGAGCCACTGAAGTTTTTTTATTCTTTAATCTTTTTTTGCCTTTTTATTTAATAAAAAAAAAAGTTAGTTTCAAAGGGGGGGGGGGGCTGGCTAGGAGGGGGAAAAAGAGCATGATTTGCTGTTAAAATGTAATGGTCTCCTTTAGCTGACACAGCATGTAGAGTGTTTTGTGCCTTTGATTAAAATAACATTTTAAATGCTTTGAACAAACATATCTCCCCATACTTCTAAGGGATTATTTTACATATTTCTTGGTGGAATAAAGAAATTCATTCTTCCTGTCGCAGTACAGAAAGGCTAAGAATATCTTTCGTCACATATAAAGTAAAAATACTGTAGGCTGTTGCATTATTACCAAAAAAATAAAAAAATAAAGGGAGGGGGTGGCGGGGTGGGAGAAAGCTGCCTTAGAGATTAAGTTTCCCTTTTATGAAATCGTATTTAGTCTCTTTTTTTAACAAATCTAACAACAATGCTCTACAGCCGCTCACTGGGAAATACCTTTAATGTTAAATGCAGATTCTGATTTTCTTGGCTAATGCAGAAAGCCTTTCTATTGAAATATAAATAAGGGGTTTGGTATATCCCACTAAAGCCTTTCCAGTGAATGACTTCTGTGGGTTTTTCATGGCTACCCTCCATGGCTGTAATGTGAGGCTTTTATCCTACTATTGAAAACTATCCGCTGCTATTAAAAAAAATATGGAAGGACACTGCACCTTTTTATCTTGGAGCTGGGCTCCTAATTGAGAAAGCATTATTACTGCACTATTTAGTGGATGTCCCTATCTCCGTGCACTGCTGAGAAAATGCCAATCAAACGATAAACCCTTTTATTTTTCTCAATTCAAAATCTTTCCTACATACTTTCATTTGATATTCAGTTTAGTCTGGAAGAGATTAGGTGCTCCAGATTGGCTTTTAAATATTTTTTTATGCCTTTGCCACATGTGAACATCCCCTTCAACCCCTCCCCCAGCAGATTTTCTGCATGGCAAAAAGTGCTATATTGATGCTGACCCCCAGAAGTTGGGATGGGACGGCACCCTCTGTGTTGGGTATAGCCATGGAGGTATTTCTCTATGGACTGAATCTGGGCAGAGATTAGGAAGTGTTGAGATCTGGACTGCAACTACAGCATAGGTCTCCTGGACCAACCTCACTAAGCACTGGCCACACTCTGCAAGGAGCTGAGCGCCATCAGCTCACACAGAGATCAACAGCTATTGATAGTGCTCAGCACCATTCGGGAGGCCTTCAGCAGAATGGGGGAGAAAGTCCTGAATACTTCTCTTCTGCTCCCACCAACCAAG
This sequence comes from Nycticryphes semicollaris, assembly GCA_013400055.1. Classification (NCBI taxonomy): domain Eukaryota; kingdom Metazoa; phylum Chordata; class Aves; order Charadriiformes; family Rostratulidae; genus Nycticryphes; species Nycticryphes semicollaris. Next base: position 780,046 of record VXBJ01002874.1, on the reverse strand, counting down.
AAGGGTATCTAGCCTTCAAAGCCACTACACCATGAGGTAGTCCACTCTGCCACAAAATGTGCTCACGACTGCAAAAGGATGGGAAAAGCAGAAAAAGGATGAGGCAAAGACAGGGGCAGGTCTTCTGATAGGGTTATTTACAACACTACAGCATGGGCTGCCACTGCTGACGCCCCCAAAGTTACCCCCATGCCAAGATGGTGACTGCACACAAAAAAGATTCCTGGAAGACAACAAGGTAGTCAATGGGTGGCATGTGCCCTCTCCTAAGAGGTAGACCATGTGGAGATCTGAAAACTGTAGCAGTTCAGAGCCCACATCTTCATTTATATGATGGCTGAGCCCATCAGAGATTCAGAGGTGCTGGGAACTAACTCAGAGACCTCCAGTTCTACAAGAGGGAATCTCCTAAACTTCAAATGTAAAGAGAGGACCCTCTTACAAGTCTCATGGAGATCACCTCAAGGGAACATCTCCACTACAGACAGGATCCTGGACTGTCAGATCTAATCCCATAGGACAATTCCTAGAGAAATTTGGATAGTGTCAGCAAAGACAAATCGCTACTGGTCTTCTGTATGGGATATAATCGAAACTGAACAAAAAAGGCCTGTCTGAGGGTAGATCCTGCTGTGTAACATAAAAACCTCTGTTGCTAGCCGGGAGCAGAGCCTTCCTGGAACACACCGCTGCAGAGGGGAGAAGAATCGCCTTGCACAACGGAAGCGGTCCCACACCAGGGGCTCTGCAGAAACGGTTGCACAGCAACTCACCCAGGGGAATGCCATCACCCACCTGCCCACCTCGGAAGTGGGGTGGGGGAAGGTCTGCTGAGTTAACCGCACCACGGCCAAGAGTTTTAGAAAAAGAAATGCCTGCAATTTGTTCACCTGGCCTAGCCCGTGCTCTTGTCTCTGCTTTCCAAAACCCCACTTGGGGGGTGCATGTGAATGGAGGTGTCGCCCACCCAGCTCCAGCCATCTGCAGAGCCCCAGGGCAGACAGCACAGGTGGCAATGCAGATCGGGAAGTTGACACCTACCCCAGCAGAAGGAAAAAGCAAGAACTTAATGAAGCCCTGCTTTAGCCCTCACAACCAAATCTTCTTCCCAGTGCAATCAGTGGGAAGAGGATTTTTCCACTTCTTTAGTGGAGTTGGGAACTGAGCCTTTCCAGAGGGTCTACATGTTACAAAGTCTGTCTAAACTGGACTGAATTGAGCATCTCACCAAAGTCTCCTATCCCTACACCACTGCTACCTGCTTAAAGATGCTGCTGAAATCACTGAAAACCCCAAACTTTTGCTTTTTCCTATGTGTAGAGGCTGCCACTGGGCTCTCCTGAGGGATGAAGGGTCCCCTCTCTCTGGGAGCTGGCCCCGTGCAGGTTGCTACACTGAATTAAATATGGGGTGGAGAGCCCTGCTGAGCCCTGTGTAGCTGTGAGGATACTCCAGACCGATGGCTCATACAAAGACCTGTTACTGAATCCTCAGTTTCATGGCACTTTCTAGAGGGCTCTCGTTAAAAGATTACCTACGCAGTTGATTGAGTGTAAAACATGCTGTACCTGCAATGTTCTCCTGCTTGGGGCAAATTCCTTTTGTAGGCGTGAGAAGACGGTCTTCTTCATCGGGTGTGACTTGGATCCCGATTTCCACTGGCTCTGACACTTTCCTGAGCTCGGCGCGTGAGGAAGGGGGAGGGCTGCTCTTATCCATGCTCTTTTCATAGCAGGCACCACCAGTGCCATTGCACTGTTTTCTCTTGTGCTCTATAAAAACCAAGATGTCTCCCAGCGGGAAGTTCATCTGACACTGTCCACAGGTTAACAAGTCGGGGTCTGTCCCGCCTGCGGCGATGCTGATGCCACCCGGCTCTGCTATTGCCAGGCTCTCATCCTCGTCGGCGAGTGCCGGTTCCACATGGTCAGCCTCTGCTTTACATGGACAAGGAGAAAGAGGGAGGAAAGGGACGAGGGGAGAAGAGAAAGAGATTGCTTTGAATGTTCACAGACATTACGAGAGGCCCAGCCTCCCCTCAACCCCCCCCAAAGAAGCCAAGCCTGATTAGATCTTTCTTTTCTTTTTCAGCTCTTCCGCTCTCCCAGAATGATTTCAATATATTTTGCAACCAAGCCTGCCTGAAACAAAATGGAAAGGCTGACCTGGCATAGCTTTCTTGACAGCTCCTTCCCACTGCTGCCAGAGCTGCAAGGATATCAGCAAAGAGCCATTTTGCAAACGCTCAAGCCCCGAGTCACTTTCTGAAATAGTTCCTCTCATTTTATCCCACCTTCTCATTCCCACCGCACCTCCCAGCCATCTGGCCAAGGCCCCATCCAGCAAAGCCTATGCATCCGAACCCCTCCTGTTTCAGAGAGAGGGGGGGAAAGTGCCTGCGTGCTCCGAACAAGCAGGATCAGGCTCCATGTGGCATACAAAATCTGTACTCCCTTGTCCCATTACAAAGATACCGGCAGGGTTGAATGACCCCCCATCAGCACAAATTACAGCAAAGTGTTTGCCAGAGGCAGGTAAGCAGGATACAGTCTCAGGAGGAGTTTTAAGGGGTTTCAAAAGTGTGTACAGGGGGAAAAGAGAATGAGGCACTTATTTAATGTAGTGGAATATTGATAAGCTTGAAATCTTCCACTCCTTTTCCTGATGTCAAATACCCCTGCAGTTGCTTTATAGATTAATAAAAGTTTTTTGTATAAATCTTGCCCACAGGCCCGATGGATTTCATACCATTACCCCAAAAGACTGGGAAAGCATTTCTGAGTGACCTGCATCAGTTTCTAAGGAGTTATTAACTTCTCATTTCACAATTAATAAAACACAGCGCGTATTTAGTGGGTATTTTGAAGATAATTCTTACATTATAAAATAATTACAGATCACAATCTATTTCTGGGGCAAAATGTGTTTTTTGGTTTGTTTTCTCTTGTACTGCCGTATAACTGCCAAATCATACAAACCTTGGTCTTTACTTGGGCAAAATTTCCACTGACTTTTGCCTAAGGCTCTTTTGCCTCTGCAAGGACTATAGGATTTGGGCTGAACAAAACGGAGGAACTAACAGTATGTAAATCAGCGAGTAAGACCTCTAATCGAATCAGGATTAAAGGAATAGGAGGAAATATGTTCTCTATTACCCAAGCGGTTTGCTTATGGATATCCTGGGGAAAGCAAGTCACACAAATATCTCAAAAGAAGTGAGACCAAGATAAACAGATGTTATAACCCAGATCTGGATTCTCCTCCTGGCTGAAAACAAATGTTTCGTCCCACTCTTCACCAGATTAAAAAAAAAAAAGCATAAGAAAGGGACAAGAGGTAGGAGGTGAAATGTATTACCTGGCAACAAAAATGGCTGAGCCTTGAAACAGGCAGTTTAGAAAAAGAATCGCCCCCATTTTTGCCTTCCAGGATAAATAATTGATTGGTGTATCCACCAGCTGTATTACAAGTTGCTTCAGAGCTCACCAACAGCAAAGCGGAGAGCAGCAGCACCAGCGGCAGCAGGAAAAGGACGGGGACCCCAGAGAAGTGCCCGAGCATGGACCGTCCTGCTGGAGCCAACGATGGGCACGGGAAAGCTTCAGTTTCCTAACTCACACCAAGCTTACCAAATACACAGCACAATGCTCATTCTGAAAACCATTAATTACCTTCCCCCCCCCTTAATCTAACTTTAAAAGGAGTTTGAAGACAATGCTACATAATTAATTCACCAATTTATATCATGAAAAGATGCCTCCTTGCTTTAGTGAAAATGTAACCATAACCCTGCGCTGAACAGGGACTGCTGGGAAGGGAGCGGATGCCTGCGAACAGAGTGTCACGATGCAAAAGGTAATTATTTAGCACTGCGGTTCCCTTTAATGATCTAACATTGAGCAATATTGTTTATATTGAAGAGAGCTTGCACCTTTAATTACCAATTACATATACATCATTTTAAAGCCAAAAGAAAAGGACTGTGAAAAGGGTCCTTTAGAAACGTGCGTGCTATTTCTAGGAAGGATTCCTATTAAGGGGGAGCAGAGTGTCAAAATATTAAAAAAAAAGAAGAAAAAAAAAAAACAAAAAAAAAAACCCCACCAACCCCACAACCCACACAGAGAGAGGCACACACAGGCCCGCAGATACACACGCGGGAGATGGGACAAAGAGCTGGAAAAGACAACACAAAAACAGGAACTGAACCAAGAGTCTTAGGGAAAAAGAAAAAGGTGGCAGAGGGGGAAAAACGCTTGTTACTTGTTTCACCTAACATTCCCCTAAAGCCTTCAGATTAAAGCCTGTCTCTTAAATAAAAGGCTGAATTTTGGCCTTTATAGATACAAAACAGATAAAAAGAAAAGCACAGATCTCAACTTTATTATCTTTTTTGATGTGAAGATTTAAATATTCTTTTTTTTTTGCCTGCGATTTAAATCACGCTGTTCAGAAAACGTAGCACAACTGCTGCATTTGATAAGGGTCCTGAGCAGGCGTCTGTGGAAACATGGAGGAGGTTTAAACAGCTAAACTGTTGCGAATTCTTTCTTTTCAGTTCCACACTTCATTTGAATATTAGTTAAATCCACATATGCCTATTCACTTACACTCGCTCCCTCTCTCTTTCCAAGGACTCTGCAATGGCACTTTTTTAAAATAACATCTGGTATTCCTTCACATTTTGGCAGCCCTCACATTACCAAAAATCAGCTTTTCGTTTTCTTGGTACTCCGAGCCCTCATGATCAGTAGCAATTGGGTTTCAAACTATCAAAAGATTTTTTTATTCGACTCTATTTCTGATTTGAGCTTAATAAATCATCAAGCTTGAGACCAGCCGTATCCCCAACAATGCAAAAGCTATATTAACATCCCCTTATTCGGGACGTGGAAAACAGACATAAAAGAATGAAAAACAAAATACTGAATAGATCTTCAAATGCATTTTATCCATGTCAATTTGCATTTCTTNTAATTATAATTTTATTTTTTTTTTTTTTTTTTTTTTCTCAGAAAAAAAAAAAAAAAAAAAAAAAGAAAAGGCTTCCTATTGACAACTCAATTAAGCCATTAAAAACCTACATTCAAGTAACATTACGGGAGAGATTTAAAACCCACAAAGGAAAAGAGAAAAAAGCCTGCAAGTCCAGCCCATAACGCATCGGGTCATGCCTAGTTAATACAACAGCCAAGATCTTAGGCTGTTTAAGGAGTCCTTTAATACCAATGGGGCAATTTAGGCCAGTCTCAATCTAAAGTTCTGACTCCACTTGTGTCTGTGGGTTTCAAATGAGTCCCTTCACATTATTTGAATTTAACTCTGTGGTTTTATTGCTGTTTGTTGGTAGCTGGGTTTGGAGGGAGGAGGGTGTTTCCTCACAAGTATTTATTTAAAATTAATTTATAAATTTTCTTAAGAAGGAGAAATCAAGCCACACAAAAAAGAAGAATGGAAAACATCTCATTTCCCTTACGTGGGAAAAGGAAAAAAAATGCAAACGAGCTATTTCCAGCCAGAACTCGTGCCCTGGTTCTTCCAGGTGTGTTAAGGTGTGCCCAGAATTTTCCTTGCAGCCAGTGATTCCTCCAAAGAGGATAGCTTTGGCATTGCCTGCCGCGGGAGCACAGCGAGTTAGGGATGGGCAATCTATGGAGTGACACTGTTGTTACCCGATGGCTTCAAAAAATTAATGCAGCTGGACAATCTAAATCATTTGCTCTTTACTTTGAAAAGCATTGCGCTTGCTGGCTGGACTCATAAGCAGCATCTCCAAGCTCCCCGGCTGCCAACCACACCAAAATACAGTGGACAAACTCCTTAATTCCGTAAAGACACTGTCGCAAAACCACCAGCGCTCCTGCTTCAGCGTGGTGACATCATTAGAGCATATGTGTCCCATGCAAACAATACTCTCATGCCCAGTACTAAAGCAAATGCACATGCTAACTACTTTCTGCCTGTCAGATGTCTCAAAATCTTACCCATTAATAGCAAAAAGGGCTGTGCTACTCAAAATCACTTCCAAGGCCTCTAAGGGCAAAACTATGGGTGCTTATTCATGGGGTTTGGGTGAGGCTGGGTCCAGGCATCAGTAATTTATTTGCTTGCCTTTTTATTGCGCTGCAGAACCAAGGTAAGAAAGGAACGAAAAGTTGCCAACCTATTCTCTTCCTTAATTTTCCCCGTCCCACAGTACCAAAAGGAGGCAGAGAGAGGGGGAGAAGAGGGAATGGTCTGGTGCCAGGCCAAAGCGCTGCGTGCGAAACTTCCCCTCCGCGGTCGGGTTCTGCACAAATCGATAACGGGGTGGTTAAGGCGAGCGCTGCTGGTGCCTTTGCCGCAGAGGTGCTGCTGGGTGCCCTGCCTGCTCCACCACCCTACCTCAGCCACCATCCGCCCTTGTGCCCACCTGGGGGGCAAAGCACGGGCCACCCTAGGGGCCACTCATCTCTGGGGCAAGCTGGAGGTGGCTGGGGGTCCACCATGGTGCCCAGGCATGGGAAGCCACCCACAAGCGTGCTGCAGCATGCCGAGCGCGCTGTTCTCCATGCACAGTCGTTGCTGTCTTGAAGGCACATCCAGAAAAAGCTCAGCCCAGTTGGGGAGCAAACACAAAGAAGTGACTCGCTCTTCAGGGTGTTGGCCCAAAGCAGGCCTGAAAACGATGTCCCTTCAATCAACACCCACATGTCACATTTACTGTAACATCAACATGCTTAACGGAAATAGCTCGGATCACACGCTCTCTAGCTGGGTTATCACCGAGATCGGTGTCAGGATCCTCGCTGCACAAAGACTAACACTGCTCAAAGCGGGCAGCGTGGCTCCTCGCCGTCGAAGTTTATCAATAACCTGTTTCCAGAGCCTCCCCGCAGCTGCCTGCAGCTGCAAGGTGCAGAGTTAAGCTTATGCCTACATATTGCATCAGCATCACGCTCAGCAGTACTAGGCACCGCTTATCTGCCATCAATTTTTAATTTTTCTGAGGACTGAAAAACAATTGTTTGTAGCGTTTTCTACGTATCTATCTTAAGATAAAAGTTGACGGCTGAGTTGGCCAAAAGAGGCAGCTGGATGGGGGAAGCCACCAGAAGCACGGGGACCCGCAGCTCTGCCTCACTTTCCCAGCCACCCTCAGGCATGTGCAAAGTGCACAAAGGCAGCCGGAGCAGCAGCGAACCTCTGCTGCCGTGCAGCTGCCGAGCCGCCGCCGTCCAGTCATCCACCACCGCACACACCGCCGTCCCCACGTGCAGGACGGCAGCACGACAGGGTGACTAACGGTGGCCAGGATGGGCTGGCCACTGCCACCCACCCACAGCAGCGGGATGGAGTCCACCGCCCCAGCACAGCCCGCCGAGCCCCCCCCCCACCCTGCACTGGGTACCCACAGCGAGGGAAAGCAGGATCCCGCGGTGGAGGGAGGGTGGAGGGAAATAAACTGTTTTGCTCCAACGCCTTAGCAAGCCCCACGCACAGCTGGGAGTTGGAGGACTCTCCCGCAACAGACACCTTTTGCAGAAGTAGCCTGAATCTCTCAGAAAGCAGTTTTAACCCTCTGTACACACCTGAGACGGAGCAAGCCCAAGCGCTGCCACAAAGAGCCGGGAAACACATCAGGGTTTAGGGAAAAGAAGAAGGAAAATGACACAATAACCACGCCGGACCCAAACGGAACAAAAGCCAGGAATATCCAAGGATCTGCACAAATCTCCAACACTTGTCAGATGTTATTTCATCAGAAACTACGTACAGTGTTAAAGAAGGGAGTGGCGTGTCTCCTCTTAAGTAAACTATACGTTCATAAAAACATATTTACTGCTTTTGAGAGCGGAAAAAGCATAGGCTCTTCTATAGACTGCAGAAGCTGTAAATCTCCGCAGATAAAATGGGATGTGATGATGTGATATAAAAGCATTCTTTGTTCCCCAGTGAATACATTTGTTTTATTTAAAACTAAACGACAACCAAGGAGAGAAAAGAGCCCTCGGTGCCACAAAAGGAGAAGGAGCAGTATTTGGATACAGGCTTTTAACTGGCGTAGAAAAGGATATGGGAAGCACAGATTCTTACCCAGGGATTTAAAAGGCATGATCAAAATTAAGTAATTAGTTTTGAGCATGTATTAAACACAAAACAGCTCTGTTCTTTTCTTAAATATCAGGCTTAAAAGAGACTGTGTTTCTCAATTGTGTATGGCACACTGTTGCTCATATACAATTTTCTTAAGCCTTTTTTTTTTTTTTTACTTTCATTGAAGCATATTCATTATAACATTCAGCGAATTTATGGCTTCTTCCAGTGGCTTAGTAAAAGGGGTCATAAAAAAGTTAAGTAAACCAGTGTGTTTTTTTCCTCTCCCTTAACTTTGGATTCCTTTTTTATACTGTGCTGTCTAGTGCTTAGTCTCTGGAAAGTACCGTGGGCATATCCAGCACACACACAAATTATCAGCTGCTCCAGGAAAAAAAAAAAAACCCTCAGAATTTCTTGCACTGAGGCAACTACACAAAAGACTTGCATATGTCAAAAATACAGAACTAAGTCCCTGTGAATGCTGCACCATTAATCAAATCCCCGATCTGGTGTCACTTTTGCCAGTAAAATGATGATATTCTTCTAACCCCCTTCTACTGGCGCGTGCCTGCAATGCGTGAAGTGTGTCCCTCTGCTTTAATTTGTTTTCAAATAGCCTGCTTTAGGCATTTTTTTATATATTCCTTGGAAAAAAAGGAAAAAAAAAAAAAAACAAACCCTGCTACTTAAAGCTCCAGCAAGAGTCTACAGTACGAAAGCGGCAACAGTTTTTTGGAAGAGAGAGCAGAAAGCGAGCAAATTTAACTCGTGTTCAGGAGCTGAGCACACAACTGCCTCGGAGGCTGTAACTGTGGGTGCCGAGGAACGGTGTGCAGCCTGCCTGGCTACATTTTGAGAAAGTAAATAAACACGAAAGAGGAAGGTGCTGTAGTAAGAGCAGCTGAATGAATCATGCATTTATCAATGCACGCAGTTATTGATGTCTTTCCCCTCCCTCGTTAAAAAGATACATATATATAAATCCGTCCACAGCCAATGCAGCACTTTTCTGGTAATGCTAACTTTAAAAGAGGCAGTAAGCCCCAGCCCCCCGTTATTTTTCCGCCTGCTTTCTCTGGAGGCTACCAAGGGGAGACCAAATTCAACCGAGAACTGCAACGCAAGCCTGGAGGAACCAAACTGCAACCAAAAAGATGGAAATGCTCCGGCAAGAGGCAGAGAGCCATTTTGGGGCAGCAGGTCTCCGTGGGGAGACTTTTCCACCAGGGTTCATCCTGAGGGAGTGGGATGGGTGGGAAGCAGAGGAAGGAGCAGGAGGAAGGGGTGCGTGGCTGTGCGTGCACTGGGTGGGCAGAGGCAACGGGGAGGAGGAGAAGGGGAGCGTTGTTTCTCTTGGTAAAAGTTAACAGTCATGGAATGGAAGGAAAGCCACAATCAGTGAAGTCTGAGGTTTCGGGAGGGGAGAAGTGAAGGTTTTCCCCATGGCTGGGGAACACTGGTATCATCAGCGGCCCAGGCACTGTGCTCTTCAGTTTACCAGTCTGTCACACGAGCTGGCTGCTGTCTATATGCTTCCAACTAGCTCAATTCAAACATTAAATGAAGTAGAGAAATCATCAGATAAATTGCTGGCCCTCTCTACCCAAGAGTGAAGGGTTTTTGTACAGCTGATGACAGCCCTGATCTTTTGTCTGACCTAATTTACTTCTCTTTCAGGTTAGAATAAAGCGCGGTTTCTTGTCACGGGATAACCTCTGTCCGCTTATTGCGCCCTAAAAATAAGAAAACGCTTGTGCTATATTAACAATATCATAGCTTGACAAATTTCTCTGGTTGGATGAAATAAACATCCATTCACCAGAGCTTCCCATGTGTACGCCATGAAATTCTATGTTTGGGTAAGAAAGTGTCCCGCTAAAGTCCATCCACGGCACGCATGCCGCCTGCACCAGAGAACAGCACAAGCCCGACAGAGCAGCCTGCAAGCTGCTCAGCAGCAACTTCTACATGACAGATGTGATTTTGTGTTTGTTTCTCTAGGAAAAAAAAAAAAAAATTAAAAAATGCTTATTTTCATTTGCGGGAACTGCAGATTTTTTGCTGTAAGAACCCAAGGATCAAAGTACGATAAACTGTCTAATATCAAATCTTCACAGCGGGGGTACATGTGGCTTTCTGACATGTAATCAACGCCAAATTATGTACGTGTATGTCTGCTTTACTGCTGTACACACCTTCTCCTAGGACTCCAGCTTCCTCCCTCTGTGTTTTTACATCCACAGGAACAAACAAATGGATCTCCGTGGGTT
>VXBJ01002874.1:681957-760411 GCA_013400055.1 Nycticryphes semicollaris | reverse complement strand
GCCGGTGGCAGCAGCCCCGCAAGAGGGGCCGGGGTCCCCGGGGGCTGCCCCGGGCGGCGGCTGCAGCGGCGGCCCCCGACATCGCCCCGCTTTGTCCCCTGGGCTGCGCGGCCGGGCTGGGCTCACACTGCCGGGGAAAGGGGATCTTGTGCCCCCCAACGTCCCAGGGGCTCCGGCACAGAGCCGGCCTCCCGCCACCATCCCGCAAACCTGNCCTCTAAAGGTGCTATAGTCCCTTGTTTTAAATTAGGTGGGGAAAGGAGTCATGCACAAAATGTCTTGTATTAAGGTAATCATCTTTTCTGTTTCCATAATAAACCAGGGGTTTGAGGAGTTTTCATCTAGAAACAGTGTTATTATCATAGGGGAAAGCAAGCTAATATGATGTGAAATATTCCATTTTATCCTATATATAACAAGGCATGCTGAGTCAAGAACTCTCTGCGCACACACACGTTCAGCTTCTGGGTTTCTCTTTTCTTNNTCTCTCCTTTTTTTTTTTTTTTTTTTTTTTTTTTTGTTTTTTTCTTTCTTTTAAATCGTGCAATGTCTTCAGCTAAAATTTGGCACGGATATAGATACATAAATAACAGTGGCTTCAGTGTAAAGAGGAAGTCCCAATATCCTCACAGAGGATAAGCTTGATGTGTCACTTGGACACATTTCGAATGCATTTCCACTTTCTCCCCATTTGCTCAAATAACTTTTCGGTGGAAGAAAAATTGGAGCTGCAGATTCTGTGTGATGTGATTTTAGTTCCTTCCCAGTCTTTACTGAGAAAGCTCATGCTAAGTTAGAAGTAAATTGTTTTTGATACAGATCTGGGAGTTGGGGGGGGGGGAAGAGAGGAAAGAAAGGAAGGAAGGAAGGAGGTTTGAGACAATCTTGACATAAATGAGGTTGCTGTCCTCATTCTCTTTGAATCGTTAAATGTTGCTGCTTGGGAAAAAAAAAAAAGAAAGAAAAGAAAAAAATAAACACAGGGTGTTGATCTGATCGGCTTAGTTACCCGCTCCACCTTGTGAAAAGACACAGAAACACAGGATCTAACCAGATCATATTTACATACATATTAATAAAGCTCCCGAGGTGGCAGTTCAGCCTTCACATACAGTGCAAGGATCTCTGTGAGTTCTCATTTTAGACCCATAAAAAAAGATAAAAAGAGGTCTTTTGGGCTTCCCTGAATATTTTTCTGCAGTGGTTTTATATCATTTCTGAAAATTACATAGTTAAGTGGCATCAAATTTCTGGGTGATATAATAACTCAAAATGTGTAATTTTTTTGTATCAAATCACTTTGCAGCCATAAACAGAGCTTCAGAACCTCAATCAGAGGAATGATTTGGTGAGGTTTTTCACTTATGGCAACCAGTAAAATTGTTCTTGTTATCTATTCAAATATATATAAATTGCAACATTTATTCACTTGATTTTCTTTTCCATGACACTGGTATATCTGAGGGTGCAGTGAAATGAAGGCTTAAGGGGATAATGTATCATCCCCTGCCCCATTCCCAAGACTTTTTGGAGAGTGGCAAAAGCGATGCAGATTTTGCTGTGTTTTCACAATATTTGCTGCCCCCTTATTTTTGGTGGCTATCACTCGCTCATGTTTTCAGGAGTGAATTTAGAAAATGTGATTTCCTCAACATTTACATTCTAAACCTCCCCTGGAGTCCTCTGCTCAGTCAATGGTCTGTGGGGTTTGGGGTTGGGGCTTTTGTGTGTGTGTGTGGTTTGGGATTTGTTTTTTTGTTTTTTGTTTTTTTTTTTTTTCCTGCAGAGTCCTTTATTTTTCCAACTCTTTCCAAGTGTTAAATGTATTAAATAACAGTAGTAATGCCGGGGGCCAGTTTTCTTCCACACCTTTTTTCAATTCAAATAAACAAAATCAAAACAATGCTTCTTTCCCCCCACCCCCCACCCCAAGAAATAATCATGGAACCAGCGAGCAAGAAACAGAAGAAAAGCACTGATTTTTATTTTTTTTTTAATTGGATAAAATGCAGGATTTGGCCCTGTTTTCCAGGTGTGTCATTTAAAAAGTATATTCCTAAATTTGGTCTGTTTAAGCTTTAAACTTTCCAACAGTAGAGATTCAGTTGTGTACCCCCTGAAATCACTTGCAGGACCCTCAGGGACTGCAGCGAGTGCAACACCTGCCCCTACACCTGTAACTTGAGGGTTTCTCTAAAAAGTCAGAAGACAATTCTCTTCAGCAGCATCTCTCACCCTGCAACCGACCTCCCGCATCTGCCTGCACACAAGGGCAGGCAAAGGTAGAGGGGAAGATGCTTTAGAAGCATCACAGTGAACAGCAGTCAAGCATCCCATCTGCTCTGTATGCTCTGTCCCACCAAGGATGCCACTTGTGCATCCACGTAACACCCGGGTTAGGATTGTTATTCACAAAAAAACCCCAAAATATAAAGAGACATAGGAGGAAGATGGGCACAATGCACTGTTGCTGGAGAGGCTTTTTTAAAAAAAGCTGGCACATTTTTCCTAACAAATTCAGTCCAAGGATTGTTTGTGTCTTTGGAAAACAGATGCCATCATTGCTTGGTGCAATAAGCTGAGTTTTGTGAACCAGCACTACTTTTGCTGTTAAAAAAATTAAAAAAAAACTCCCTGAAAACCTCTTAGAAATTGAGGGATATTTTCATCTGAAGAGGTACTTTTAAAACTTGCTCCATTATGGAAATGCATGTCATTGTGCCTCTCTAGGGATTCATGTGCAACTCCATTTGCAGGTGGGACAAAGAACGCCTCCTCCCCCCATAGGTGCTCAGAACTTGCACAACCTGAAATTTGGGATCCATACAGCTCTCCGCTGCTTTCAAGTGCAAGTTTCAACCAATTTCTTCCCTTCTTCTCCTCAGATGATTTTAAGAGGATTCGAAATCTTTGGATTGTTTAAAATAACAAAGGCCTCTAAGCTCTGAACATGGCAATGAAATCTTCAGCTTGAACTCATGACAGAAACGTTCCAGCCTGTCTCTTGTGAATCATGAAAATCTGAATCTGAACATCAGAAGAGAACAGTGCCTCATTCATTCTCGTTCTTTATTCCTCTATGTTCTTCCTACTTTATTTAAATAGGGTATATCCATAGTAACCTATTATCAATGCTATTGTTATTATTTTTATTACTTTAACTTGGGCAATGGAACTCAAACAGGGAAATTCATCGGTTTCTGGATTTGGTACCAGCCTCTGCAGTTTCATTATTCCTGTTGACAATTACGGAACAGAGAAGTGCGGATGCCTGGCCTGGGAGTGCTTGTGTATTGCACCCAAATTACACATTCCTGTTCATAAAGAGTGGAGCAAAGTATGAACGTGAACGTCATTGCTCGTGTCTCAGGCAACTACTCACATCTTAATTGAAAATGATCAAATAACAGCATTCCCTTCCACAAACAACTGACAGTGTATCGCCACGCTCATTGAAGGCAGTTGAGCTGAAAAGCCAGGGGCAAGAGCCGGTATTGGTCATACCACCCCATGAACACAAGTGTGTGGCACACACACGTGCACGCCCCAGGCCCGGATTGTGTTTCCTTCCAGCTCGGTTCTTTCAGGGATGCTGCTCCTGGCTCCGGGATCGTGCTTGCCGCTTTTCCCAGTTTTGATTTCGCCTTCTCCCCAGGCACCTGGCTTCTGCCTGTGCGTGTGATCTGCAGGTCAGTGCCACGATGGTAGGTCGGTTGTTCCTCTCACCTCCGCTGACACTTGGAAATATAATTTAGGATGTTCAGGCCACTTTGGGGCTGGGTGGACTGGAGTTTTGATAGCACCTTAGTCAAAGGCCACAGAGATGCGAAACGTTTACGGAGCAGCAAATGAAGTCTTTTCTGAGCCAACTGTTCCACCTGGACCCCACTACAAATTATTGTTTTCAATTACCACCTGTGTACTCCTTCCCATGCAACTTATTGATGTAAAATTACAACAACACTGGTATAAATAAGTTATGCTGCGGTTGTAAAATGGAAAAAAATTTTGTTGTAGCAATTATGTTCAGCAAGATGACAAAATAAATTTCCAGTGCTGTGCTTGCAGTAACCTGGGGAATTTAAACCTCATAATTTCCATTCATTTCAGATAATTTGGAGTAATTTCTATATGTAATAACTTTGTAATGAAAAACACAGCGGTACTGAAGTGATTTCAACTCTTTTTTTTTTTTTCCTATGGTATACATGGCACAAAATAAATAATAAAAATAATATTTCCTTTTTGTATGTGTTCGGTAATTCTTTCAGCAAAATCATAAACTAATACCAGGACTAAATCTCTGTCCATGAAATGAAAAATAAATTGAGTTAAAGAAAGTGAAAAAGTATGAAAGGCCTTGGATGTTTTATTGTGACTTTATTAAATTGTATCATCTCTATGCTCTATGGTATCCCCAGGGGTTACTGTTCTGGGGAAGGGCAGAGAGCTAGATAGGTACATGTCCCTAGATCAAAAGCAGAAATGGTTGGAGGAAATCCATATGGAAGTGTTTAATTCAACCCTTTAATTTTTAAAATGGAAACTGGAAGTAATAATAAAAAAAAAATACAAAATGAGAGAGGTGGGGGATAGTACAGGACAAAAAACACAAGTCGCTTTGGGGCACTGATTTTTATTAGTGCATTTGATGGTAAGTTACTTAGAGACTGTAAACATGTGTAATCACAGAGTATGTTCCACTACAAGGGAATACCATTTAATTAAAGATAAGAAAGAGTACTGTACATCACTGAAAAACTGTATCTGTGTCCTACTTACCATCACAACACAGGGCTATTATTACACAATAAACAAGAAATCACGTGTTCTGCTTTGTGGAAAACAGCGATTTCCTTGGGAAAAATAATAGTACAATACCAATAATATTATTTTTGCATTTATGTCTCACTCGCATCTCCAGGTGATTCATGAAGGTGGGTAACGACTGGGAAACTTCTCCTAGTGATGAGCAAAAGGAAAGGTATTCCCATGACCTTGACAGGTTACCCAGCCAAGCTGAGGGACACAAGCTAAAGAGCAAGATTACAAAGGCTAAAAGCCAGTGCTCTTAGCTGCTAAAAATCTATCTCCCGGTAGCACCACAACCTTTCTTTTTCAACAACAGCAATATTAAAATGTCATGTTATTACTCAGTATTAGGCTACTGAGCTGTGCAAGAAGAGGGTCGGTTTGAGTAAGTTCCCCCAGTGTCCTCTGTAGATTGTACTTGAGGCTTGTGCCTGTCCCCACATACCCTTGAATTTGCAGATGCTTGGTGACCACAGGGTGTTGCTCCCCTGCGGGCTTCCCCACAGCCCGCGTCGTAACCCACGCTGCCAGCAGATAACAAGAAATACAAGAGGACTGAAGATTAATGACAGCCCACAGGAAATGTCCAGGGATCACGTGACAAGAGTGCAGGGATACCCCAAAGCCACCTTCTGCTCAAAGGGGAGGAAAGAGAAAGACAGTCAAGGTATGGCTGATTTTGAAGGGGACACAACAAGCCACAGGAAAACTAATGCACAGATTCTCAGTTTGGAGCTTAGCTGCTACCAAAATCAGTGGTCATTAGGTGCCTAAATAATTCTTGAGGCTCTGTTGCCAATTTGATCAAGTCAGGATTTGCCATGCAGCAGTTTGTGTCCCAGGTGACTGGGATGTGTGGGTCCAGAGGCCACTTCGAACAATTCAGATCTAATAACACAAGAGGAAATACAAGGGAGGTAAAAGTCAGGCACAGTACAACAGCACACAGCAGTTGGCACCCAGGTTTTAAAAATACAGATTCCCACCCCCAACCTTCACACTAAAGAAATGGAAATGGAAACAAAGTTCTAAAAGCTAGAAGCAGGTAGAGGTCAACAGCAACATGTAATGGCAGGGAGCTGAAAAACTCTGATCCCTTCATCAAAAGCAGCCTCAAAAGCAAGGACCAAAATAGAACCCACTTGTGGTCACAAAGTTGAGGGGCTACATTTGAATAGTGGCTCCCGTGTCTCTGTATTTTTGTGTAATGATGTTGCAGCTACTGAGAAGAGGGAGCTGTCTGCTGCTGCTCAGAGCCTCCACACCAAAGCCCAGAAATGTTTTTTGAAATCAATTTCTTAAATAAACATATATATGCACGTATATATATATATTATTATAATATATATATGCTCATTCTAACTATTGATAATTTTCTGATCCTCCTGCAGAACTATAGGTAATTGCACTGCCTTTTACTAAATTGCTCAAAAATCCAAGAGACATTTTCCCAAATACAGTTTTTAAGACAAAAAGTTAATGCCCATAAGCAAAGCAAACAAACATGTATTGAAGCACATACACAAATTCCTCTGGGGCAGGTTAAGAGAAATCCAAATGGCAATGCCCTTGCATATCAGCCACCACTCAAAGTGTGACCACTTTCAGCTGCCTCTAAGTGTCTTGCATTAAATATTCGTTGAGACAGGGAACAAGTGAATTATATTTATTTTTTCTAAATGTTTATAGATGAGGTCAGCCTCTAAACTGAGTTTTTTAGTAGATATATTTTTAAAAATCTTTGTCTTTTTGATATCAAATTTTAATTGAGCTACTGAGCTCAAATTAGCTGTCCAGAAGCAAAAGAATATTGGGAGGGGGGAAGGAAAGAGAGCTGAAGACAAAAGCAGGTGTCGTTTTAAGTATGTCGCTAAGTCCTCTTGCTTTTTAGATTATTCATGTGTTTGCAGAATCAGGGCCTTGGACTAAAGTACACCCAAGGCCACGTTTGCCTATATGCACCACGATGAGCACACTACCAGCGCTTGCCATGCAAAGGAGCACATCGAATAAGAATAAAACAATGCCAACAAAATCCCCCTCACCCCATGCGCAAATTAAATTCATGATGAGCAGGCCTGAGGGAGGGAAGCAGCAGTGGAGGCCTGGCATGCCATGTTAAACTGAATCTCCCTTCTGCCTACTCCTCCACCTCTTTCTTTTCCTCCTCCTCGCCATGTGGCATCCTACTCTCCTGCTGCTTGCCTGCTACGCCTCTGCATCCCCTCCGTGAAGCACCGTACGGTAGCAGTAGCAGCAGCAGGAGCACGCTGCCAGTCCCTGCCTAATCATCCCCCACCGCGCCATCCAGGAAGACCTGCTCACCCCCTCAGCCTCCTGTCCCACCAACCATCATGCAACTAATTGGGGGAAGTCAGGCGCCAGCCCCGCAGCCAGAGCACTCAGGCACCTTCTGGACTCGCTGCGGTTGAGGACACAAGCATCAGGCAGCTGACAGATATTCTCGCCCCCCCTCAAAAGACCCTACTGAGGCTGGTGTTGCTGCCATGCCCACCACTGATCAGGCTATTGAGTACTGTGTACAGGTCTGGAGCCCTCAGTATAGGAAGGACATGGACCTGATGGAGTGGGTCCAGAGGAGGGCCATGAAAACGATCAGGGAGTTGGAGCACCTTGGCTACAAGGACAGGCTGAGGGAGCTGGGGTTGTTCAGCCTGGAGAAGAGGGGGCTCTGGGGAGACCTAATAGCAGCCTTCCAGTGCCTGAAGGGGACCTACAGGAAGGCTGGGGAGAGTCCTTTTACAAAGGCTTGCAGCGACAGGATGAGGGGCAATGGCTTTAAGGTGGAGAAGAGCAGATTTAGATTGGATATTAGGAATAGTTTCTTTACTATGAAGGTGGTGGAACACTGGAACAGGTTGTCCAGGGAGGTGGTTGAGGCCCCTTCCCTGGAGATATTCAAGTGGAGGCTCAATGAGGCCCTGGGCAACCTGGTCTAGTTGGGTGTGTCCCTGCTGACTGCAGGGAGGTTGGACTAGATGGCCTTTGGAGGTCCCTTCTGGCCTAGACCATTCTATGATTCTATTGGGAAAGGAATCTCAAACACCCTTCCTGAGGCACTTGGACCTACTGTCCCCTGTCTTCTGAGGCATCTTGCTGGGATATTGATCTGGGGACCCTTTTTCAGGATGAAACCTCACAGACACATTCTTCAGGGTGGATTTCACTATGGTTAACCCCGTGCCAGTCATTCATGGTGATAAATGTTTTTTTATCACCCTCTGTCACAGCCACCCTGCTTGGGCAGTTCTTGGTGGTGGTGGTGGTAGGTGAATGTTGCTGAATTTCTCCACACTTCCCTTTGGCTGTGATGAAAGTCAGAGGAGGAGCCATGGGACTAGCAGGAGGGGAGGTGAGGAGCTCTGGACTGCCAGCAACACCACTGATAATGCTTTTACTGCTATGAAAAACAAAGAGATGCCTTATCTCTGACCCTAAGTACAGCAGATCTGTTTGCTGCAGGCTGGACATTGTTCTGAGGTGACCAACCTATGCAAATCAATTTAGAATTTCAGGGTGATACACCCTGCTGGTTATAAAGGATATAAAATACGAACACTGTAAAACCATCGTGCCTATGTGTACGTCAGCTTTCTGCAGACAAACCTGTAAAATACTCTCACCCCTGTATAGACACTGTCCTCATGTTTGCAGGAGGACACTCAGACATACTGGGCATGCCTGTGGTCTCTGCATAGGCAGCCCTGGTGGGCAAGCACCACTCTTCCCAGTGCAGGGCTGGAGAGTCCTGCTGGAGAGGCAGGGTTTACCAGCTCAGCCATAGCCCCTTCCAGACTCAAACTGCTGAGCCATGAGACCTTACAAATTCAGCTTACCAGTAGGTTGTGGATCTCTTCATTGTATGACACAAACCCACCCTAGAAGCTGTAGCCATAGCCTTGCTCCTGTTTCATTGCTGCCACCTTCAGATTTTATTAAGATTTTGGCATATTTTTTTTTCAGGGAAAAAAGTTCACAGTTAAAAAAAGAGCTTTTCCTAACTGCAGAGGGGGAAAAAAATTAAATGTGCCAAAAGCCCAAACTGTGCCAACCAAAAGGCTCAGCATTCCAGAGGAAAAAAAAAAAAAAAAGGGACACTTTACTAAACACAATAAAAGGAACTAAACCAGCAAATGCTTCTTCAGTCACATGCACAGCGCTCAGGTTTACCTCATGAATCCTGAGTGCCTGTGGTTGCCATCTTGCTCGTCTCCATCAGCTCAGGCTTCTCATGCTTTGGAGAATGTGAACCCTGAAACTATTCCCCAACTGACCAGCATCCACCAAGACAGAAATCTGCAGAGCTGGGGTGGTGGTGGTGGTGGTGGTGGGGGCTGGCTGACCAGAAAACATCTTCTGGGGCACATCAATTCTGAGCACAGTAACAAAGCAGCAGTAAAAGTCTGATGGGTCGTGTAAGAAGTCAGACTTCAGTCGTGCTCCTCTCACCTTGCAAGATGGGAGGCTCAAGGCTGGCCTGGAGCAGCCTGGCGTCGACCTGGCTTTGGCTTCTCCAGCTGGTTGCATTGCACAATGCTGTGCAGAAGTGTCTGCTGGTCCCTGATGCACTTGTACACGACTGGGTACTGCTCACATTTAACTGTACATCACCACAGGCACATTCCCATATGCTTGAGGTCTCAATTTTTCTCATTAATATGGTGAAATGTTTGAATTCCCTGCAGAGGCTCATTTGCTGGCCATTTGGGATATTTGGTATTCAAACCACATGTCTCTGGGACATGTGCAATTCAACCCTTTCAACTTTAGGAGATCTGCCCGTTTCTCTGGAGTGCTTAGATTAGTTGGTTTGAAGGCTAGAGGCCATTTCCAGAATCACAGAATCATAGAATCATTGGAGTTGGAAGGGACCTTAAAGATCATCGAGTTCCAACCCCGCCTTACCATGGGCAGGGACACCTCCTACCAGACCAAGTTGCTCAAAGCCCCATCCAGCCTGGTCCTGAACACTTTCAGGCAACAGAACCTCACCCAGGCTTTTGAGCAACCAAACCCACAGCTCCCACTGGAATTGTAGAAAGCCACACAGTCTTGACTTAAGGACAAGTCCGCAACAAACCCTCAGTGAATTGTTTCAATAGCATGTTGCTTGTCCTATTAAAAACACAACACACCTTATTCCCAACCTGAGTTTGTCCAGCTTTAGCTTCCAACCAGCTGATCTCACTGATCTGTGCTGACACAGAGAACTGCAGCCTTTCCCCTGTACCAGTCATTCCCAATTTCTGGTCATGACATTTCTGAATTTTCTCACCAATAAATCAGTTGTGGTCCTTTATTTTATAAAAAATGCAGAATCCAGAGTCCAAATTGCCTCTTTAACTCTTTTCTAAACTTTTTACAGCACTCATGAAATTACACAAGACTTCCTTACAGTGCTAAAAAGAAGCAAAACTGGTGTTCTCACCTCGTTCGCAGAGCCAAAGAAATCAGTCATCAGGAACCAAAATAGATTTATTGTGCATAACAGACCAAGAGAGCTGCTTGTATTTATTTAAATGGACCAGTGGAGGAAGGACATTCAACACCCATTTTAGAACCAGAGCTGTGCTATAACCAGACGGCATCAAAGGCAGATTTACTGAGGAGGACAAAAAGGCTCAAATCTCATCCTCCCTAATTAGCTCTAATCAGTGAGAGATATTCCTGCCACAGACTAAAGGAATTGCCACATCACTGCAGAGCCCCCAAATCCTGCTGTCTTGCATCCTGAAGGTTTCACTGTATTTACCTTTGCCCTCCCTCTCCTTGGGTTTTATTTCCACTTTGCTTCAAACCACAGGATGACCAGTATTTTTCTGTTTCTGTTAGAACAGGTATCAACCACGAACTCCTGCCTTGTGAGGACTCCACTGAGGTTTTAATTACATTTTTAAGGGACAAATATACCTTTGAAAAGGGAATCATGAGAGGCAGGTGCCCTTAGTAACAACCATTATTAGCATCAGCATCCAGTTTAGCAAACTTCTCTTTTTTTTTTTTTTCCTTTAGCTTCTAGCTTAAATATTACTTAGAGCAGAATGAAGTGAGAGTCCTCAGTACAAAAGAAACTGATTTGTGCTGTATAAGCACTTTCTGCAAGGGATTGCTGTCTTGGATCTTACTTGTACCTTGCCAGCACAAAAAATCCACAATTCCCCACTGAAGAATATTGTGAAGCATAACTTTTCAAAGAGAATTAAATAACTGTATTTTTATCTACAGTTGTTGCACAGATGTCTTATCTCAAGTTGTGCTTCAAAAATTGTATTTACAAAAGGGATACGTGTTTAAATATATGTTTTATGCTTTACCTTGTATGTACTGGAATGAAAAAACAGATGTTCAGCAAGGCCATGTTTAAAAGCTGTCTTATATCTGCTGGAGAGAACGTCCAGCTTAAAACCTCTGCCTATTCCTCTCCTATTATTTCTGAGCAAGTCTTACACAGTCTTTAACACAGGTCAGCTGAGCTATTTTGAGAGTGAGAGACAAACTTCACATAGGTAAGGTTTCGTTACTCAGTTTCATTAAAAGAAGAGCAGAGCTGATTCCTCTGAAATTTCAGCTGTCAGGAAGTGATGATTATTGTGTAGGTTATCTTTCTTTTATCGATAATTCTAGCATGTCAGTTATTTTGAAACATATAGATATGTTCATAGGAAGTGTCAGTTATTTATACATCCTGATGCCAAACAAAGAGGCAGTTGGTCCCACTGTGATTGCACCTGAGTCCATGTAGATGGAATTGCTTCAGCTGCAGAATGGCACCACTGGTTTTAGAATTTGACCCCATAGACTGGCAGGAGATGTGTGAAAGAATGTGGCCATGTGCCAGGCTCTTGGCACAGTAGGCAATCCACAAAATTAGCCATCTCTTGAAAATACAAGCTGAAGAAATAAATTTTGATGATTATATAAATTAGCAAACATAAGATCTATTGTAAATTATATCATGCACTTGTAGAAACAGGGACATACAAGCTCTAGACCTGATTCACCTCCATCTGCTACCTCGTGTAGGCATTCAGACATGTCCAAAAACGAGTGCCCAAAGCCACCAGGTCAGGACAGAATTTTTTATCCCTTCTTTACCCTTTGTACATGACACACAGGGATATACAGTCAGGAAGTTTCTGATCACAAAGCAGACAGTGTCTTGGCCAGACTCTCTGGGCGATGTTATCTTTATTGACGTGGCAGAAGGAACAGAGCTATGCCCTTTAGTCCTGTTTGAATCCTGGACATGGCCCACAGAGATCACCTGTCTCCCCATTAAAGCAGAGGGTACCGAGGGTTTGTACTGTGACCAGAGGAAGGCCGTGCACTGCCCCCGTGCTCTGCCCTGGGTGGTGATCTCGAATGTCAACTGTTATAAACTCTGAGCAATTACATCCCTTGTTTCATGGATTTATTATCAGCAGCCCGCCTTGCCCATTGACCTTCAGGTGCTTTTATTGTGCATCACCATGATGTGGTCACATTTCTTCAGGTTAGAATTGCTGTTTATTGCTTCTTTCAATGTCATCGTGGCTTCATCACCCAGCTGGCTCTGACCTGGCAGTTGATGTAAGGGCAGATATGGTTTCGAAGGCTGGTGGCCACACTCTGGCATGTGTGAGGACTCCCGAGCTCCTCCTGCAGCTGAAGCCACACTGCAGGTATCTATATGAAAGGAATTCCGCTTTCTGATTCCCCAGGGGGTTGCAGGATTGAGGCAAACATTTTGTTTCTCTGCCTCTCTTGCATCTTTGCCCTTGCCAGGTGTCTTTCTTTGAGCATTTCTTGTTGTTTCACTAAGGAGCTCCTACACTGGTCTCTGCTGCCTGCCTTATTGGTAGGCTGTTCCCTCCCTCTTGCTGCATTCCTGTGCTGTATTGGTTTGACCTTTTCCTGGGATAGCTAGCTGTTCCCTTGCTGTTTGGAGGTGTTTCTCTAGGGCTAGATCTCCTCTTTATATACTTTTCTGTAAGAAGGGCTCATGTGTCCTACAGATGATCTTGGCTCCATTTAGGGAGTGTTTAACATCTCCAGAGCTATAGATTTTGCAGCTCTGCAAGGTAGGTGTCTATCTCAGCTCCTGCTTCTTGGGGTGGGGTAAAAGATATGATATTTCTCCAGAGCCTCATTCTGCCTACAGGGTCATGATTCTAATCAAACACCTTTATCAGCTATTCCAGTGTTTCAGGCATTACTCTTGGCAACAGCATCTCACTTGCTTCTTGTCCTTTAATTCCCATTGAGACAGTAAGAATCTTTACCTTCATTTTCTCATCTTTATCTCTCATGGTCAGCTCTGCATACAGACTTGGTTCTGGCTTCCCTGCTACTATATCAGGTTTTGTTGCTTCCCTTCACATTACTTGTTTGCTCTCTTTCTAGCTGGTGCTCTATAAACTTGCTTTTACTTGCTTGCTACGGGTTCAGTACCTGGGTTCGTGTACCACATGCTATGTGACCCCATGAAGAGGACTGTAATACTTCCAGGTGTGGCTCTCTATTAAGACAATTTCTTTGTTTATGCTGATATGCCACAGACACTGCCTTCCTGGTGCTGATAAACTCTTCTGGCCTGCAACTCGTGTCTCCCTGTCGTGTTCCCAGGAGGGCAGCTGGAAGTGCCCAGTTGTCAGTACCCTGAGCTGCTGCCAGACCGGTAGGGTGGGACATGCAGGGACAGCGACTCCTTTGCTCTTTTGTTCTCAACTTGAACACAGTAAGGGGTCAAGATCTTTACCAGACAGCAGGATAAAACCAGCCAGACATGATGGGACTGCCCAGATGCAATGGGCAGGACTTGTGCAGTCACACACACCCACACACACACATTTGCAGGGTTTGAACTCTGTCATACCTGGAAAGAAACAAATGGTTTCTGGTGCAATTCAGCTCAGCCTAAAATGCATCCAAAGAACTACTCTCAAAAAAAAAAAAAAAAGCTTCTTTCCCTCCTTCCTTCATCAAAAAGGAGCAGAATATCTCCAGAATGGAGGTAGCATAGGGTGAGAATGTTTGGGAAAGAAGAAAGCTTAGAGAAATGACCCAGGGAAGAATATTGATTATACTCTGTTTTGCTGGGAGAAGAAGGATAATAATTCCATGTTCTTTTGTAGTTAAAAGAGAAGAAAACTCCTTCTGCTGTTTGCTGCAAATATTCAGACTCCAACTCTTCTCTGCTGCAGCCTTTGATGTAGTTGCTACTTTCCAGACTCAGTGGAGCTATCCCAGTATAAGACCAACAACAGAATAGAGAACCAGGACATGTATTTTTTTAAAAATAGATGAATGAAAAGCCCTGCTCTCCTGGTGTTAATGAAGGCTTCTTTGTATTTAATACTGTGGAGAAAATTTGTCCAAGAGCAATTCAACCAAATGTAAATATTGCCCCCTACTAGTACTGCCAAGATCAATGAGAAGCTGGATTATCTGCCTCATAAGTGCTACCATTTAAGTTAGATCAATGCTGGGCCTGGTTACATGTATGCACCTGATTTTCCAGTACTTTTCTTCTATGATTTTTTTTTTTTATTTTTGTAATTCCCTCTCAGTGAATGCAATGCTGATGAAAGCTCCCTGGTTACTGAAGTGATCTGGTTACCAGCACAGCAGCCTCAGGTGTGGCACCACACCATAGCCACAGATTTTTAGTAATTTTCTACAAATGTTTACAGAGGAAACATTTGGGTTTTTTTTCCTCCTTCCAAGAGCATTCCTAGAAAGTGGAAGTCTTGCAATATCTACCAAGAAAGTTGCACCCTGATCCAGCAAAGCAATTAAGCACGTGCTTAAAATTATAAACTATCCCACTAACTGACGTACTCTGCCAGAACCAGGACATGTTTCTCCAGTCCTGAATTTTCATTTTGTGATTATACATCATTGAAGTAAAAAGAAGACAAGGTAGTGATGCAGTATAAATCATTGAACTAACAGAAGACAGGGTAGCAATGCAGGGCAGGCTTGCACACCACAGATGCACAAGCATCATTCCACACAACTAACCCCTGAACTAAGTAGCCAGGGCCTGGAAGTGCATTTGTGCTTTAAATCACTTCCATATCCAAACTCTCACATCCATTTAGAACTAACACCACGACCCCACCACCACCTTCTGATTTTCCAACTGGACCCAGTGAACTTTCCCCAAGCACCTCTGGACGGCACAGACACCATGTGGATACTCACAAGGTCCCTGCAACACCAGGACTTTCCCTGTGGGGGGTCCTACACATGGACCAGAGAGAGATCAGCACCAATTCTTTGGGGAAATATCCCTGACATCAGGTCCCTACAGCTCAGGCATGGCCATGGCAACGTTTTGGAGCAGCTCGGGACACAGGCAGCAGTGCCAAAGCTTTACAGGGAATCTGCACTGCATGGAGCAAAAATGGTTCAGGACACCCTGAGGAGCCTTAAAGCAATATGACATTTTGTCAAATTTAATCCAATTCCACATATTTTGCCAGTGCTTTCCAAACTTCGTTGTCCTACGAATTTGGCAACTCTTCCTTGTCTACCCTTACAAAACAGGATCAGCTTTCAAAGAGAAATGTGCCTGAGCAAAATCTGCATCATCCTTGCCAGAAATTATGGGAACATTTGCCATCTCCTTTGCCTTTCTGTAAGAGCCTTCTCCCTTCCATTCAGAATAGCCCTTATAGGACATCCAGTCCTTCAGCCTGATCTCCTCCAGAAGGATTTACTAGCTAAGGAATTTCCTGAGCTTTCTCTTTTGTAAGCCGAATCTCCTTCAAGAAAATTAACACAGTTTGGAAAATTATTTTTTACTCATTTCTGAGACAAAACACCCCACTTCCATAACAGTGATGAAAGAGTGGTATCTCTTAGGAGGGTAAAAGAACAAAATAACCCGCATACTGTCCAATAATAACTGAAAGAGTAGTGGGTTATTCACATGCGCTCTCACAGGTGCATTCATACCTTGCCATCTGCTGAACAGAACCTGAACTGGCAAGTTGTGTTGCCTAAAAGTGCTAAGAATTAAAGGAAATTTTCCTTTGGCTTATGGTGCCTGAGTGTTTGTCCTGAGAGTGGGAGAACTAGGACCACCATTGTCACAGTGTAACAGCCACTCTGAAGACTCAGTGAGCCAATACTCTTGATAGTTTGTATTTTTAGTGCTTTCCCTTGCAGTTGTGGGTTGGTTTTTTTTTTTTTCTTTTTTCAAATCCCATCGCTGAAGGGATTAGCTGGGGTGAGGGGAGAGATAACTATCCAAGAAAGTAAGAATATACATTCGTGAGTCACCACTTGTCTTAACAGACCAGTCCTGGGAGCAGAGTGCTATAGAAATGTCTATTTTAGTCCAATAGGGAAAAAAAAAAAAGTTTGGAGAAGTGAACATTTCTGCACAGATTGTCACTACATCGTGAATACTCACTGAAAAAGCCATGAATCTGGTACAGCTCCACAGCAGACAACTTTGGAGGAAAGCTTATTCTCCGGCCGTGAATTATGCACAGATAATTATACTGTTCTTTTTTGGCAGCCCACTCTGTGGTTCCCATCTTGGCACATCATCTTCTGTTCCAAGTCGTACACCCATTAGCTCAAGCCTGAGAGCCCTTCCCCGGGTCACACGCACAACACCCTCTGAAGGAGTGGAACCATGATGACAATTTGTCAGATACGATAACTAACAAATTAGTGCCTCGCGTCGCCGTCAACGTTTGGGGTTTCTGATACAGTGCATGTAGAGCTATTCATTAGGCATGTTTGACAGAGGGTGGGAGTGGAGAGGTTGTTTTGTCTTCCTTCACTTTTAATTCTGACAATTGCAAATACGCTGCAGGCTTCTCAGCTCAAACGCTCATTGCACTATCCTGGCTAAATCCTAGTGAGGAGAAGAAATGAGCTCTCTTGGGTGACCACTCCAGTGTGTAGGAGTGAAGCATCCTTTTCATATTCTGTCAGCGCTACAGTAAAAGCAAAAATCTTTCAAAACATCCTTCATGTATATATTCAGATTCCTCATACTTTTATTCCACTTTAGGAACATAAGATCATTGGAGCCGTCCTGGTTCTAACAAGTATTGTGGAAATACATTGTCAAAGCCTTTTAAAATGCTCCCTTAGATACCTCATCTTAAGAGGCAGCCGAGCTTTCAGCAGCTGTGAGGTACTGTAGTTAGCTGCAACTGCTACAATTTGTTGCAGCTCAGCTTTCTGGAATAATTCCTGTCAATGAATCATTATGGATTAGGCCATACTTAAAAGGTTAATTTATATACAACTGCTGGAGCTTGTATTGACCCTTCTTACACTGGTCTAAGGCGCTGAATGTTTTATTGCCTCTCTGTATAAACAAAAGTTCCAGATAACTGCATATCCTTGACAAGATGTTCTTAACTCTTTCAGTGATGGGCAGCCTTTCTGAGACAGCTCTGCTGGTGAGGGTGCCAGGAACAGTGTGTTTGGGGATGTACCGACACCTCCTGCGTGGGGCTCCTGCTGTGCTTGCAAAGGCCGTCCCATCACCTCGTGGCAGTGCCAAACTGGAATTTATAGTTTTGCATAAAGCTCTAAAAATATAAGAAAAGGAAAGCTGTGCAGGGAGAGCTAAAATATTTCATTAGAGGAGATTATGCAATTTAAGAGGTATGCTTCCTGTTTGCTGCTCTTGCTTCTGCCTGGAGGAGGGATTTATGTGCCTGGGAGGCTGTCCGTTTTTCCCTAAGTCCATCACCCTTCTAATAAAAATATGATTCATCCTTGCAAACCTCATGTCACCTGATGCACGGTTAGCCACAGCACAGGCAGGTGTTCATGCCTTAAGTTATCTGTGAATAAAGTTAACCACATGTCCTGGACATTTCACCACAAAATAGCCACAAGACAGGTAGTGTTGAGGTACCCAAGGTATGTTTTAATCTGCAAACACGCGTGGTGCTAGTATAGCTTGGCAAAACAGCAAAACCAAACAGCTCCTTGTTGTAACACTGCAACAAAAGCTCAACAGTGGTTTAAATGTCTACAGTTGCCCTGTGCATTAGAGGTTGTGTTTGGAATCCTTCATGGCCCAACCATATGTTGTGGGAACACGTGCTGATCTTAGCCATCTTCTCCCTTTGTCAGCTGCTGCAGTGCTGTAGCCTGGTCCTCCCGACAGGAGCACCTATTGGTACTGTGGCCAGGACCTCCACCATCCTGAAATCATCATGGTGGAAAATTCAGATGAGAGGCTTCCTCTTCCGCACTCTCCGTGGGCATTTCTGGTTTCCAGGTACTACTGGAACCTGCAGCCTCTTTCCAGCTGGGGTGTCCCTTGTTGTAACGTCTGTCCCACAGCTCTTTGTGCTAGATAGACTGAAGCTCTTCAGCACACCTTAGACATCACGTGCCTCACACGACACCTGATTTCACTGTATGTGTAGCACTCATCCACCGTGCATGCGCTCAGCCATCTGTTACTCAGGCATCCGCTACCCATGTGTGAAAGCATCCTCCTTACTGCTCCTCTTCCCAAGTTTTGAGAGGTAAAGGCATGGGATGCATGTCTTTGTAAAGATTTTTCTAGATGATCTAGCCCTTATGAAGCTATTTCATAGCATCATAGAATGATTTAGGTTGAAAGGGACCTTAAAGATCATTGAGTTCCAACCCCTATGCCATGGACAGGGACACCTCCCACTAGACCAGGTTGCTCAAAGCCCCATCCAGCCTGGTCTCGAACACTTCCAGAGACGGGGCGTTCACAACTTGCCTGGGAAACCTGTTCCAGTGTCTCACCGCCCTCACTGTAAAAAATTTCCTCCTGATATCTAATCTAAATCTGCCCTCTTCTAGTTTGAAGCCTTGTTTGCCAGAGATCTTTCCATCATCTCTTCCTTCTGACATGGGCCAGGATCACAACTATGATCTACAACTTTTTCATGGCTTAAGATGTTTTCAGTGGGAAAAGACCATCACCTTGTCTTCCCAAAGGAGCACCAACTATCACAGTGTTGGAGTACAGGGAATACTGTTGCTGCTATGGGTTGTGTGGCTATAGCTGGGTGCTGGTGTCCCCACACAGATGTTTCAGGGCTAGTCCAAGGAGCTTGTAAGCTGTCCTGTATGCAACTCTGCATATCTGGATAGTACTGCCACAAGCAGCCTGATTTCCTGCCCTGGCAGGAAATGTTCATGGCCATCTGCAGACATACAACTCAGAGCTACAACTCAAATAGTCTTAACCTACAAGACCTTGGGCTACTCAGGTTAAACTGAGCTACCTTATCAGTACTCATAAACCCTGCCCTCACATATCTAACAGTAGTCCTCCCTTCTGCCGAGACAGTAGAGCATTGTTCTCCAGGTACGAAGGACATAAGTAAGACCTCTGCCTCCCCTTCCCATGTACCCAGAAAGAAGAAGTATATAGGGCTTTACCGTAAAATGTGAACACCATCCCTCACACAGAGCCTGTGTTCTCCTCACAAAAATCCCGAAGATATAGAAAACATTTTTATGTCTCTTCCAAAGAAACGTTTTTTTCTAGGTCCTGTGCTAAGAAGTTTCTGTCCTTCATCTAGGAGTTTACCAGAAGGCTAAGGGACCCTTTCTGTGTCACCTCTGTAAAACCCAGGCCCAAACTTCCCTGGGCAGGTTATCAATACCTCTTTGCTGCTTTTTGCCCCCGTATCTCTCCTCTTTGTAGAGATCCTGTGTCTCTCCCAGGCTGAAGTGAGGCTGCAGACCGGTGCTGTCCTTCCTAGGGGTACTCACCCAGGTGAGCAGGGGAATGAAGAAACCAAAGTGACCTTGCAGGTCCTCAGATGTGAGGAGGTGGTACACCACTTTACACTGAAATGTGCATTCAATATCAGCTGTTTGTTTAGATCAGATAAAAACTGCCAGCCTGGCTTAATAATAAATTCAATTCCAATCTGGACAAGAACAAAACTAACTCAGTGTGCCCAGGGTGCCCTGTTGTGGCACCTTGCTGCTGTCAGGCCCCTAGCAAGGCTAGAGGGGCTAGTGGTTGGGGCAAACATTTGAGAAGTTTTGTCATGGGAATGCGAGTGAACAAGCACAAGAGTGCCTCTTGATCCTGTTCCTATTCCTGCATCTCCTGCTCTAGGTTGCAGGGAGATGAGATGCCTCTTGGGGTCAGTTTTGCTTAAGGAGGGTTGACTTGTTGCCACATCCATGACCAGCTCTTGGCTGCTGGGAGTGATTTGTGATGTGGTGGGTTATTTTTGCTGAAAACAGAGATATTTCTGCTATGAAAAGAAAACGGATCTAACTCCTGCCCTGCCAAAGCAGAGAAGGATCCGCCTTTGTTTGAAATTGAGGGTTGCTTTAGAAGCCTAAAGCAGGTCAGTCTTTTCTCATAAAAACTATGTGGAGAAGAAAAAAAGTCTCCTCCCATATCCCATAGATAGAGGTGCAACACAGATGGGAAGATTTGCTTTCCTCTTGCCGTCCTGCCTGAGCTGAAGGCCAGGTTTCCCCCGAGAAGAGGCCCAATCCACTGTATACTGTTTTCAGCAGCAAGACATCTCTTACGGAAGCCCTTCCACTTGTTGTAGATAATAAAATATTTATTTGCCCAGAGATTTGGTCCTCTCTTCGTTATTTCACATTAGTGTGCTAATCTCTGGCAGCAGGGTAAGTCTCTCTCCCCCTCACACATGCGCAAGTACTCTACTCCCACAGCTCAAAGGATATTTATTTTTCATATGAAGTAGACTAACTATAAGACCAGGGGGCAGAGCATGATGCTGAGGTGACACAGAGTGAGCAAGCAAAGAGTTTAGAAGATGGTCCCTACTTCCCATTTTAAATGGTGTGGTTGCCACGGGGCAAAATGGGATACCTGTAAATCATAGCAGACTTCTCAGGCTCAAATTCAACTTGCATCTAAATAGTTTAAAATGCAATTCTGCTCCTCTGAAAGGACTTCCTCTAATACAAAGTTTTCTCCTCTGATGGGACTGAAGTTACATTTGGCTACTACCCAATTTTTTTTCCTTAAAAATGGCATGGAGCTTAGGGATGATGAAAACCCAAAACCACAACCACCCCCTTATCTCTCTTGGCTTAGGTAATACCTCTCTTCAAAACCGAGACATTTCTGGCACAATTTTTGTTCTGACAAAGTCTTCTTTCCAGGGAATTGTAGGGTTTTTGTCTGAGAATTTCTGTCATTGAATTCTTGAGCCCAAGAAAATAGTAAGTTCTCAAAGACATTTCTGAAATTGCTCTGCACTCATGAACTTGAAAATAAACAACAATCTCAATTGTATCATGAATGCTGTGTTCTTCATACACAATAACCTTAGAAAGTCTCCCGGGATCATTTACAGGACTGGACAATTAGAAAAGCAAGCAAGAAGACCCCAATTTGTCTCCTAGAAAATCTTTCAGACTTCAACAGAGGGCAACCCCTTTTCACCCTTCATCAAAGAAATCAGCCTTTGTAGCTATTTTGAAAGTTAGCTGTACCTAAAATGCTACTGGAAGCATTTTATCAACATTGCAAAAAAAATTGTCATGACAACATATTATTAATAACTAAACCTGCTGCTGTTCTTCCTCTGTGGCATCAAAATGCTAGAAACTACTTAAAGCAGGAAAGATAATAATCTGTTTAATAAACATGTTTGATTGTGGAAGACAGGGCTTCTAAAGTTTTTCTAGTTGAGGAATCACATAATCTGTATTAAAAACAAAGGCCGACAGGGGAAATCTGAGAACTTTTGGAAATATATTTTTGTAATTTATTTCTGTAAAATTCATTTGTTTGAAGATTTGTGTATGGGAGAAAGCTTATATTCAAGAATTTATGTTTATTTGTGTAGTATGTCTAGATAAAGCCTCTGACCAGGGTAGATCAGAGTGTTGTCTTCTGTGCTGGATATTGAAGAGTATGTGGTTTTGCTGAGATGATGCTTGGGTGATGAGAATTACTGTCGGTTTTTACCTCAGTTACTGTTGCCAACACAGCCCTGGTTTGCAGCTCCCAACCTCTGATGGCTGCTCTCAATAAACTGATTGCTATCTCAGACGTGCCCTACGTCAGGATTGGCTTAGTTAAAGCTCCACAAACCAGTATGCCTGTAAGGTGCTCCTTTTCCTTGTGGACCAGCAAAGCCATGACTACTGTTAATGACTAATCACTCAATGCAAATCTTGCCTAATCTTGGTCACTGCAACAGGAAATGTGCTGATGGCCACTTGCAGCTGCAGCCTCTAACGTACATGAGGCCACTGCCTCCTGCATAAGCATCCCTGTCGGTAACCCTAGTAGCTGTAGTATCAAAGCTGGGGCTTACACAGCAAGGGGCTCTTCTCCTCACACCAATCACCCTTCCCGAATAGGACTGAAGCAGGTTGGCAGGGTGTGAGACAGCAGTTTGCACAGTTATCATTCAACCTGCACTTATGTTGTGACTGAATATATGCCCTCAGGTCTACAGTGAGCAATACACTGCCTTTCTTTAAAAAATGTGTTATATTGGAAAGCATTTAGTGTACTACAAAACCAGTAACTGGGTGTGTCTGTTGAAACTCTGAGTCATTTCTCGAGTCCACTCCAAAGCCAAGTCATTTGAGCCCTAACGGGCAAAGGAGCAGTTAAGCAATTACTGCAGCACTGCAGTCCACACTGCTGATAAAAACGTTGCTCAGGTTGTTGTCGAAGCTCAGAGAAATGACCATCCCCATCTTGATATAAATCAACACGGCTAAGGTTTTAATTCACATCCTTGTCAATTGTGCTGCTATAGGATGTTTAATAAAATTGGCTACAGATTCCTTCCATTCAAGCCAAGTTATAATTATTGGTCAAAAGTCACAACGCCAGACACATTTATTGTTAGTTATCTCAGTAATCTTTAACCTTCCCATGGCAAAAGATCTCCAAAGAGAAATAGAAAACAAACAAGGGTTGGGCATTAAAACATAATGACTCAACTGAACCTGCACAAGCTTAAGGCACTATTTTATCTTCCTTTGTTTTAAATGTCCCTCCAAGCTTGTAAAGCAACCTTGACCTCTGTGTCAGGACACAAGAGGTGTTAGCTTAATAGTGACCTTGTTCACGGAGCATCTGTGAAAGTGTTTGGGTCTCTGAAAGTCACGGGAAAGGTGAATCAAAACCAAAAGCATCCCCTACCGCTCTACAACTTCACACATTGTTTCAAAATCTGTTTCGAACTGAAGATGTTCATTAAGTCTGTGTATAAATTTCAGCCACTTTGTTAGGTACTGAAAGGGTAGTTACTTCAAATGTCCTGCAAAAAGCTCTGAAAAAGTGAGTGAATTCATATGCCACTTGATATTATGTGCACCATAGCACATAAGGTATGTCCAGAGAGAGATCACTCACCTATTCTTTAAATAAGCAAACTGAATCATTGGCATGAGCAAAACCAGACAGCACTTCTGCCAGCAAGGCAGATGAGCTTGAACTCAATGCTGGGTTAAAACCTTAGTACTGACTTTCTGTTTGACCACTTGTCAATTTATTACTCAGATAGTCCTTGCAAAGTGTATGTGAGATCTTTGAGTGAGGGATGGTGTAAGAGCAAGGTGATGTCTCTGAACACAGTGCTGAAAAAAAAGGCTGTATGAAACCTATTTCATTTCACAAGGCTTTATTTGACTTTTGTCTGCAAAGGAGTTACACACCCATGTTTCATTTTGACTTTTGGGGGTCACAAAATCCAGCTTTGGCCCCAACACTATGACAATCAGTGAGATTATTGAGACACTTTCAAAGACGTTAAAGCCCTTGATGAATGGAGTCTATGGCTCACATATTTGCAGGAACTGAGAGAATGTTAGCTGGCTGTTGTGTTGGTTTGTGTTTTGTTGGTTTTTTTTTTTTTTTCTTGGAATGAATCACCTACTGTCACCTGGTTTTGAATTGACACCATGAGAGAGTAGTTTTGGCAGGTTTTTTAATCCAAACCTGTGAGTCCTCCTAGCTCCTAAACACTGTGGAAATAGTTTTAGAAATTCAGGCAGATTAGAGAGAGAAAGAGAGAAAAGGAGCATGCCAGGGAAAGAAAGAGGGAAATTTCTCAAAGGGCTAGCAAATCTCAGTAACCTTTTGACAAACGTGGTCTGAGTTCCAAGTTTGCAATGAAACCTGAAGCCAGGCAAGTTTCTTGTGATTTGGAGCTCTGCTATGAACATTTTGCACAGCTCTAGGTAAAAGGATCTGTCCTGCTGTGCTGCACTCTGTGCCCTGTGTGCGGTGCGTTTGTCACTGTGCAGAACAGAGGAGGGGAGTACAGATCAAAGGCGGCAGAGAAAGATGGGCTCAGCAGCATCTGCCGATCAAGGTGCCCCTTAAAGTTTTTGTGGTTTTCTATTTTTTGTTAAACATTTTTATTTGGGGACGGGTAGGGGGGACATGTGGAGGGGAATCTGCAGCCCTCTAGTTTTGTGTTTGGTCACCATTTCTGTCCTTTGCACACTGAGACTTCTCATCAATTAGTGCCCTGGTGCTCAGACTGAAGTACATGTGTAATCTTTGCATACAGAAAATCAATCTGATTCCTTTCTGGATAAAACCTTGTCTTTCAGATCAGGCCAGCTCTAGAAGTCCATCTCCAAAAGAGTGTTTATGGTTCTGCAGTGGAAAGATTTGAATTAATTTGTGTTGCCCTGCTTATGTGCAGCGATCTTCAGACAATCAGAAACACCACCTGCAAATCTTCCTGACAGTACAATTTTGCCTGTAGCTATGAGGTTCGATCACACACAACACATCTTCCTTCCAGTCTCATTGCTCTTAGAATAGTGCTGAGTGCATTTTTTGTTTGCACTATGCTTAATTCACGGACTCAGCGTTTGGCATTGTTTGTAAGTCTATCATTATCTTTGTTCATATTGACATCAAAAGTGTCCCTTCATGTGTGTGTCTATGAGCTCGGTGGAGACTTTATCAATCAATCAAGCAAGCAGGCAATCAATCAGGGTACAAGTATCTCAAGCTGCTAAATACAAGAAGAGAGCATGTCAGGCAGATACCTGGCTTCTCATTAGGACTAGGTATTATTCTAATTTCTCTGACTTGTTCTCTACTTCGTAGGACCTGGGGACGTACTTTGTCATTAGCATGTCAATAAAGCAATACAAATGGGGCTGGAGGGAAATATCAGCTCCCAGCACCACAATGTCAGCCCTGGTCTCTGATGCATTCTTTTGCTGGGGGGCGGGAGGGGGGGAATGCACTTTCAGACGTAGTTGATCAAAGAAATATCATATACAATAGATTTCCTTTTCTTCACTCTAGTGGCTGGGTGGCCCATTGCGATTGATTGAATTTTATGAATTAAGTGAATAAGTGAACACACAATGACAAGGAGGTTGTGTTACAAAAGCTAGGATGCCAGATTCCGCATCCCTTAAGCCAGTGTCAGTTGGGAATACTTCCACTGACAGCGATGGAGTTAAACTAGATTTCTTCTGAGGCAGCTTGGATCTGGCCTGCCTTGTTTTTTTGATGGCAGTAATTTAGTTTAATTATTTATGCTAACCCTCTATGCCATACTTTAAATGTACTCTGATATATTTTCTCAAGGTAGAGGAAATTTAGTAATATAGGTCATTACTGCAACATTAACACTATTAAATCTTTGGAGAGAAGAGATCCCACTGCTGGTGGTGTGAAAATGATGAGGTATGTAGAATGTAGATTAGCATAGAGTAAGATAAAATCATTCGACTGTGAAAAAAGGGAAAAAAACAATTCCTTTCAACATCTAATATTATTGGAAATATCAAAACCATCTTTTTTTTTTTCTCCCCTCCTTAAATGATATTTGTAAAAGAGAACCAAAAATAAGGAAGAAAGTCTAGGGATCCTGAAAACATATGTCTGGAATTAAAAGCATCCATCTAAAAACTCTTCCCATGACAATGTACTTTTCCCTGCCCCTTGAAAATTTCTCCACTGCACTGATGACAACAACAACAACAAAGCAAAAGAATATGAGAAATAATAGCTTTGATGACTGTAGAATCTGGATAAGCAAAATTCTTTTGCTTAGTAAATTATAATTCTCTATTCTTAGGTGGTTGCATAACACAAATAACTTTAAGGAAGAGCTGTTCTGTTCATGAAATTTAGGGATTGTTTAATGCATGAATGAACTGCTGCCATCTTCTGACTTTTCTGAGTTCTGCAAATTAAAAAGACAATTTTCTACTGTAATCAAGTGCCCTGGGGAAAATACTTGTAGTGTTTGAACTTGGAGACACTAAGGGCTTTTAAAATAATTTTTAAAGATGCTGAAGTTATCCAGGTGTCTTCTACAAGTATATAAAGGAAGATTAAGTTAAGGTGTGGATACGTGGATGGGTTATCATGAAGAGAAGCCGATGAGAACAATTCCATCATTACCTGAAAAATGTTCTTTGTCAAAAAGTTAGGCCCTGTTTTGCTCCTTTACAGCCATGTGAACAACTCTACTAAACTACTGGGCAATGTCCATGTGTACATGGGGTGAAAACACAACTTTAATGAGCTGGAAGTGATACTGAGTTTAGGATGCCATTTGATAATGCAAAGGAAGACTCATATTTTACCCAATTGGAAAAAGGAGCAAATGAAACATCTGTCTGAGAAAAGCCTTGAATTTAAGCAATTTGGTTTCAAATTTTTCATGTGACTGTTCAGCTTTACAACAGGCCAATCAGAATCTCAGTACTGAGCATCTACAGCCTCAGGGGCATTTGAAATGCGGAAGCAAATTCTGCAATTTGAGTCCTTTTGAATATCAGTGCCCTTTTTGTTGTTTTTGTTTGGGGGTTTTTATTGATGCAGTGTTTGCTTACAGAGGCTGGGTATATAATCCTATTCGTTTATATATCAGTCTCTCATCTACCATTCAGGAAAATTCAGGACTCTCTTAAATTTAATAGCTATTGGTGAGAAATAAAGACATTATGGGATGGGCTATTTTAAATGAACCATGGCTACTGCCTGGCATATGAACTGGTTTTGGATTGCCTGTACTTCAGTGTGGACCCCACTCAGGTAGGGTTGCCTGGGGAAAGGCTCTGAGTCTGAAGAACAGCTATTCACACATTTCAGGAAATTATGTGAGGATGCCTGGGGAGAAAAGAGGTTTTGATAAAGAAACTTTAGCTCCAATGGTAGGACAGTTTTGGCTGCCATGTCTCATTTGCGGTCAACACCAACTGTTACCAATGTTTACAGCTGATTTTGGAGAGGTCTCTGCAGTCAGCCCATAGGTCTGGGTATCTGGACATTGATTTTGGTGCCTGACTGGGCTAAGCACCACCAGGAAGCTCCTGCTATAACACCCAGCCAGAGGAGGAACCTGGCCAGGGCAAGCACATTCTACAAGTGGTCAGCCTCCTTTGGAAAACAGCTGTTTACAGGAAGATCCCCTGGAGCTCAACATGTGTCCAAAAGGGAACTGCTTTGGATAATTTAATAAACCCAGAAATTCACCGGCAATGTGCACATAGTCATAAGGAGCAAGCTACATATTAAGAATTCAGACTGGATATTAGGAAAAAATTTCTTCTCTGAAGGGGTTATCAAGCACTGGAACAGGCTGCCCAGGGAAGTGGTTGAGTTGTCATCCCTAGAAGTGCTTGAAGGACATGTGGTGCTGAGGGCAATGGTTTAGTAGTAGACTTGGAAGTGCTAGATTAACAGTTGGACTTGGTGATCTTAAATGTCTCTTCTAACCAAAATAATTCTATGATTCATAGAATCATAGACACCAACATTACCCGGTGAGAGAGCTTTCCTCTACTTCCCTAGGAGATGTACCTCTGCCCTCTTTAATATTTTTGTCTCTGAGAAAGAAGAACAAGTTGGCAAATTACAATCTGATCTGCAAACCAGTAAGAAAAAGTAAAAAGACATAACACAGCTCCTCCCCATGTGCTTCTTTTCTCTCTAGCAGCTGCCCAAATCATATAGAGATGACGTGACTTTCAGTGGGACTCACACCCATCCTGGTACATATACCCAAGTGAGATGAGGTGAAAATGGAAGATTCCCTTTGCCGTACGAATAGGTAGGTAGATCAGGCACCAAAGCAAGTACAGGACAGCAGGTACTCAAGGATACTTGTGTAAGGGCACAGAGAAACTCCAAGCCAAAGCACGTCTCTGGGAGTGGATCTTATAGTGGTCACATTGCAGGCAGCTCCTTGCTCCAGTGACATAGCAAAGCTCCAAAGCCTCCTGAGATGTATCTCCACTTCCAGCAGCATCTGCTCCTGTCAGGTCAGACCTGATTCAATGTCTCAGCTACCCACCCTAGCCTTTGCCTTTCACTTCAGTTAAAAAAGAGCAAAGCACTCTTCATCATGCCTTCCTGCGGGTGGCTAGGAGCCCCTCGAGGCATGGTGACCCGCTCTCACCCTGGCAGCTTGCACCATCATGCCTACACAGTATTTACAGCTCTCCTGCGCCAGCCCCACTGCCAGCTGTGAGAGTGCCAACATACTTCCTTTCTATTGCCTGTGGAGAGCCACGAGACGAGAAGGCTTCTGCCTGTGTGCTGAACCGGTGTTGGCTTATGAAGCATATTTAACATCCAAAGGCCAGCTGTGCTCCGTGCCATCCATGAAATCTCGAGCCGGTGAATAAAATGAATGAAATGTAAGTGCTGCTTTATTAGCTTCTTTTATGTAGTCACCTCGGGCTGCACAGGTGTGCTAGGAGCTGTTGGGATGTTAGATGTACGCGCTCGGTAAGTGGTTAAGTGATGCAGAGAC
Organism: Nycticryphes semicollaris; assembly: GCA_013400055.1. NCBI lineage: Eukaryota > Metazoa > Chordata > Aves > Charadriiformes > Rostratulidae > Nycticryphes > Nycticryphes semicollaris. The sequence continues at coordinate 731,858 of VXBJ01002874.1, read as the reverse complement.
ATTTCATCTCGGAAGCACCCAAAGAGGGAGAGAAGAGCTCCCCAGGGCCAGGCTGGAAGACCATTTGCCTGTTCAGAGATACCATTGACCTGGGCTTTTAGGTGGTATAAGGATGAAATACTGAGCAAAATGCTCTCACCTTAGCCTTGACTAAATTCCAAGGTGGGTATATATTTTTTAATAAATTCTCTTTCTTTCTATATGTTCCAAAAGAATGCAGTATCTTCTTCCTGTCTTAAACTACTGACAGTTCTGCCTCAAACATCTGTACTCTCCCATCCCAGGGATGCCTGCAGCTTTTCTGTGCAGCTTCACTGTTTGGAAAGACCTTCCAACAACCTTAGCAGGTTTCCACATTATCTTTGGTTAGGATAGGTGTTTCTTCCATGTTATAAATCCTAACCCCAAGAGCCCTGAGGACAAATTTGTATTATTAGATGACACTGCTAAGTCACTGAAAGTGGCAGCTTTTCCATATGCTGTTTTTCCCCCCTGTCTTGTGACATTAGTCTGAGGATCCAACTTTTTGATTTCTCCCCAGGAACAAGAACATCTGCAGTCATCTCCATGGCTTCAGAAAGTGCTTCTTTCTTGACTAGGAAAGCTTGGATTCCCAAGGAACCCCTTGCAAATTTGTCTCCACTTGCCCAATAAATAAATATACCTTTTGTGATACTTCCTGCATGTATTGACTCGTGTGTTAGAGCTTCCACAGTTACAGCCTCCACCAGTAACTGAGCTTGGCACAACATCTAATGAAGGTGGTAATATAAAGCCTGTGTGGCACAGAGACACAGGAACCCAGGGTGGCCACAGGTCTCAGGTGCACCAGTTCAGAAGCAGATGCTACCTAGGAGAGTGCAGTGACATATCTAACAATTACTAGTCCCAACTTTGCTTGACTCCAAGAGTAATCCTGACACCAGGACAATTTCCTTCCCCAAGTGAAGAAAACAACATTTACATAGCTCTCAAGTTCATCTGTTGTGCCTTCCTACCAAACTCTTACTGCTCTTCACCTAGGGAAAAAAAAACCTAAAAATTCTTCTTTCTCTACTAAGAATGGAAAATGGTTGGTCTTTAATCCACCCTAGAGGCAGCTGATTTTCAAACACAATAGAGTCATTGCCACATCTGCCTGTGAACTTCGGTGCTCAGGGTGCTATGGATGTTCAGGGTCCTGTCGTTGGGAAGCAAGAGTGAGAACCATGACAAAGCTGCTCCATTGCACAAACTCCCTGTCCCATCTCCAGACTGACAGAAACTTCAGTGGAAGAAAGCTCTCTGCCCCAGTGTGTTTGCAAATAAGGGTGGGAGGTAAAACGGACAGATTTCATTTGCAGAGACTTTCAGTGCAGATTTCGTTTGGGTGACACTTTAGGAATTGCTATGAATAAATGCTAATTCAGAATTGTCAAAGTAGTAAAACTGGGAAATGAGGAGATGTTGCATAGTGCAGCAGGAATTTTTTTTTAAGTGTTCGATTGCTTGTTCTGTTCCTTGAGACAGTCTTTTACTGAAGGGGAGGTTAGCTTAATGTGATTGAATGACCCTGGGTGAGATATATATATATACACACATATATATCTCTGTGTGTATACTATAAATAAACACCTCAAAGATTAATATGTGTTGCTTTTTCCAGAAGACATTCCACAGTTGATGTCTCTTTTCACAAATCCCACCTACGCCATAGTGTCACTCACGTATTTACCTCCATTTGGAATGAATGTATCTTTGGAACATCTTCAAACATAACTTACATAGAAGGTTGTCCAGCAGAGGCAGACTGAAGGTTAATTGTAATAATTTGGATTTGATGACTACGACTCAATTAGTATATTAAATGTCGTGGAAGGTGGAAAGGAATTCCACACTCCTAATCACAAAGTACTTGACTAGAATGGGTTTAAACCTACGTGGTGCAGCGTTGGTGTTAGAAGTGTGTTGAGTCAAATTTAATTCTTATCTTTGAAATCCAAAAAAAAATCAGGCTTTATCCACCCTTATTTTCCAAGAAAGTAAACAGATGTGCACTAAGACTCTGACTAACATCTCTCATGGGCAGTTTGTTCTAGAATAAATTGAATCTGCTCTATTGTATTTTAACTCAAGGAGCTCTTCCTTGATAAGAGGACAGCAAAGAAGTGCATGGTGCCCTGGCAACAGAGGACCATCTTGGCTCTACCTTTCACAGCTGAGCAAGAGCTCAGCCTCTCCTCAGACCAGTCCAGTCTTACAACAGCACAAGTTAGGGAGCCCAGGATTGCCAGCCAGTCTTTATCTAGGAGGTTGAAACAATAGTCTGAATTTTGGGGGGAGTAGTAATTCAAGAAAATAACTGAGGCTTGACATTTCCCTTGATATTTGTCCAGTAGAAGGACAACGATCGTGGAGGACTTGATTTTTTTTTTATAATCCGTGCACTGCTGTAGAGTTTCATACCAACTGCAATGTCTTGACTGGGCTTTTAACTAGATTCAAGCTGCACATTATAAATTGATTTGTCAAAGGACATGGGGGAGACTGTAAACATCATGAGCAGTAACCCTGGACCAGCAAACATACACGCAGTTCTCTAGCTTTGCCTGGAGTTTCACAGTCCTCTGGTGGTGGCAAAGTGATCTGTTTACCAATGACCCCAAACAGATTGTGAAAAGAAACAATAGGACTGAAATGCTTTATGCAAACAGGAAATAATTAAGACACTAAAAAATTGTTCTCTGCATGTTCTGTGAGAATGATTCCTCCCCCTCACTTTCCAGTGCACTGGGGAGATAGTAGCTGTAAGAGAAAGTCAACGGGGTTTTTGTTTGTGTTTGCTTTCAAATTGCAGCCTGAAATGTTTCTTTAATTAAATCCGAAGGAAAGAAGTTGCGTTATTGATTTCCCCATAGATGTTTCTCATTGATACAAAGGCTGTACAAGCCTTCTGACCTCTTCAGAGGCTAATTTCAGGCACCTACCCTCTGTCATCTTCTTACAATGCTGGACACAGACACAAGCTATGAAGTAGATATCAAAAAGTTGCAGAGCTCTAAGTGTCCTGGAAAACACCAACACAAAGAGTTGGTTAAAGCAACCCTTAAATCCAAGCACATGTATCAGTGCAGTATAAAAAATTTTCCTGCCTGCCTCGTCTTCTGCCACCTGCTTTGTCTGTCCCTGAGGGCATTGCCACCCCTTGCCTGGTGTTCAGGTCTTGTTAGATGACTGTCTTTTAATTATTCTTTTCAGAATCTCTCTCCCGATCCTGACGAGTACTGCAGTGGCAGAGTTGTAAACCGAATGAGTCTCAGTGCTGGAAAATCACTTGAGAAATCACTGTTCTTGCAAAGTTCCTGACAGGATAAAAAGCAGAAATAGATATATATTTTCAGATTAATTTTGCATTCCTGTTGTTGCAGGCCAAAGCTACTTGGACAGCCCACATAGCCATCTGCATTTCAGAGTGCTTACCTGAACTGAACTGTCTTTTTTTTAAATTTTATTTCAGGCTGATCATTAGCTTTGAACAGAACTTTGTTAGGTTTGGGCAGGGAAGGCAAGGACATAGCTGTTGGCCGAGTTTGTCTCCCGCCACCGTCAACAGAAGGGATGAACCTGTCAGGGGCTGGTTTGCCTCAAGGTATCCTGTGGCAGTTATTTGTTAGTCCTGTTACTATTGACCCGCTGACAGTGACTCCAGCTCCTGGTTATGGCCATACAGGAATTATAAATTAGGCATTGGAAACCGAGAGACAATGATTGTTTTGCAAAGATCCAGCTCCCTGAGTACGTGTCTGCAGACATGCTTGTGATTTTGCAGTGAAAACATTCATCATTCCTACAGATGCTGAACCCCAGTCATCGATGAATTCCTCAAAGATCTCAAAGATCTGAAACTAATCTTTCAGAGACCTGCTCTGGACCCTTCTGTATTAGAAGGGAATTTACAAAGGAATATGTTAGAAGATCTTACAGCCAGCCATGACTTGCAAGGAATCATGCTTTAAAAGCACAACTATTGTTTAATGGTGCCAATATTCATTCATTCTTGCAAAGCCTCAGATTTTCTTTCTGCAGCACATTCATTCTTAAATGTCAGACTCCATGCACGCAGCCCAATTTGGTATTTATATGATGAACACTGCAAACCAATGCTCCTTAATATAGTTGCAGCCTTATGATAGGATTATTTCCCTTGTGAAAAAGCAGGATATTAAGTCCATTAAAAGATATGTGAAGTATGGCAGGTGCACAGCATTTTTGCAAGACTGAGGGAAAAAATGATACCTTGATATGCTGAGTTGAGGCCTTTTCTAATTTTTGACAGTTTATGTTTCTGAGCTGTTTGGTAAAAATCCTCTTTGATTAGCACCACTGGAGCAAATTCAACTCTCAGTAATGTGGGTGTAGATCTGGAGTAATTCCATTCTGAACAACAGAGCTACTTCAGATGTATCCTAGACCCACTGTTACACAGGTGCCACTGTGGAAAAAGACTAAGAGAGGAATCCAGTTCATAATGTGATGATTGCCAATGGCTTGAGTTTTGCTTGTGTTTATCCTGAGGGAATTACAGCTGATGAGGGGAGGGATGCATCCTCTGAGAAGAAAGCACCTTATTTCAGACTCCCTTTGTAAGAAAATCTGAAACAGAGACCCCACTCAGAGTCACACGTCTTGTTGCATCTAGCGGGAGTTTGTCTCACCGGTTCCACTCTGCCTGGTGGGGAACTGGGGCACAGAGACAGAAATTGCTGCAGGGCACTGGGGAGCTGTGAGCAGAGGGAGGACCAGAGACTGGTTTGGGGGATAAGGCTGGTGCATCAGATGTATTGGAAGGAAGCACCGAGGTAAAGGTAGACGTGTACAAATCACCTGGTTGGGCTTTTGCATACAGTTGGGCAAACTCTGCAGGACAGGAAGAGTGTATGTGTGTGGGCATCAAGAAATGACTGTTTCATGCCAAGTTTCAGGCAGCCATTCAGCCACATTTCCATTCTTCTTCTGCTCTGCTCCCAAAACCAATCAGATTAATGACAGGGTGATGCAGCTTCTTGCTTGCCGGGGCTGGATTCTGCAAGTCTGTCCATTGGTGCAGCCACTGGCTTCCACAGAAGGCCATAGAGGCAGCGCGAGCGTGTTTTAGGGAGGAGAGAAGAGATGCCCATCTGGAAGGGAGCCACAGCCAGCCATCCAACGAGAGGTGTCCCCTCTACACCACCTTCCCCGTTTTCTGCCCTTTCCTTGCTGTGGATCTGCTTCTCAGCCAAGCTGTGGTTTTTGCCTTCACAGGCAGGGCTGGAGTGGGATGTTGCTGTATGCCCTCTCCAGCTCGTGGTAGCTGCCTCTCATTACTGCCATGTTGCTAGGGCTTTTGTGACTCTTGTCCAAGCCTAGCAGCTGGATTTTGGCAGCTTTCCAGGCACTTCCACTAATGTAAGTCAAAGTTACCATGGGTTTTCTCGGGAGGTTTTAGGATGCTGCTGGACTCTTAGGGATGCTTGCTTTTCCTGGTTGCTCTTCTCCAAGGCTTTAGCTTTAATTCTGGGTAGTTTACATCTCTGGAGTCATTAGAAGCAGGACCTGTGTGCTTCTCCCTGATTATGTATCACACCAACATTTCATCAGAGCAAGACGCAGCCCTGGTGATGTATGACACCAGCACATCATCAGTCAGCCATCGCAATAATGATGCATTAGCGTAATATGCCTTCAGGATGGAGTTGTACTGGTGATGTATTTTCAAAAAGATGGAGTCCCAGAGAAAAGAAACAGTCTGGAGCTAATTCAGTATGAACATGGCCACCGAGAGCACACAGTGTGCAGCTGATTGGGATAAGAAGGATGACTTTACATTATCCACTCTGACCCTGATCCTTTCTTTTTCCCATTTAATCTTTCCTTCTTCTTTCCCCCCACCTTGCTTTTCTCCTCCACTAGCACTTTTCCCCTCTTACTCTTTGTTCCTCTTTCTCTTCTTCTTTCTTTTTTTTTTGTCTCACTGGTGACTCTCATGGCCACTGGCTTTATTCATATATTCTTGTCTCTCACAGTCTGACCTTGTGTCATGCTGTATAACTTAATATTATCCCGCTAGAAACTTTTTCCCCCCTCTGACTGAGATAATATTAAGGTGACCTGTAAGTGCAATAGATAAAAATCTCCAGGCCATCTAGGCAGTGACATTAAAAATCATCACAACCCTTAAGTGGTGGAGGGGGGGAAATCTTATGGGATCTTTCCTTGGCAAAGGCAGCAAATGTGGGCTGAGGAGTGGCTACCCCTGGGATTTCTCATAGCCTTCAGCTTCTGGAAGATGAGAAGTGTGTTAACCCATTCACACAGCTAACAATATTAAAACAACAAACAGTGCTCAGTCAAACCCAGCTTGTCATCTTTCATTGGATAAAAAGTAACCTTTCTAATAAACATTTCAACTAATAAAGACTACAAAAGTAATTATACTATTAGCTCGCTAGCCCCTGACACCCAGACATTCATTTCAAAGTAACTTTCCTGCAGTGTTTAGACTGAGACAATTGAATGATGGAAAGATATTATACCAAGACCAAACATAAATAAAATTGGCTTCAGTCTCGTCTGGAATTCAGGCTATACATGGAACTCAGATAATGCCCTCAGTCTAGTACTAACACGTTGTTAGGATCCAGCTCAAGAATAGATGAATTCTAGGAATTTGATCTTTCAACACTTTCAAATGTATACCCTATAAATGAAAGTATTTTGCAATACCTTGCAATACCAAAGTGTTTTGGGATAAATATTCGCCATGGAAAACGTAAAAGAGCTTTTATGACATTCACAGTTATTTTCAGGTTTTTTTTGTTATTACTTTACCTATTGATTTATTGCTACTGTTATTTATTCAAATTACATTAATACTCAGAGATTCCAGTCAAGGCATGGCAACCCAACGGGAAAGGACCAGGGGACACACACACTTAGAAGGGGAGGTCTTGCTTGGGCACTTAATCACTGCATCCTACACAGTGCAAGATTTCTCTTTATGTTTAGAGTGAGTTAAAAATCTGAAAAACGCGAGGGTTTATAGTTCTGGTGGCCGAAATCATCGGCTTATTCATGTATAACTCAGGCACACCATTGTGCCTCAGCACTGAGCTGAACTGACACAACAAGTGTTGATTTTCCATGTCTAGCTTGTGGCCTCTCTGCTATAAAAGCTACTAAGCAGGTCAGCTGTGGAGACACACAGAAAATGGACTGTAGCCCCCTCTGCTCATTTTCCATAGCCTACCACACTCCCTGCAGTCATGACCAGGAAGCAGTGACCTGCAAGCTTGATGTAGTTCTGCTCTTGTTGCTCCAAATTCATTTCCAGTTAAATTGTTCAGGTGGGAAACTGTACTATCGTTGGAATGGATGTCTTGCGTTTCATTTAGTTCCAGCATGAGCTAATTCATCCTCAGCTCATCCAGACGGAAAGCCAGGTAGTTTTATTCCCATTTTACAGATAGTGAAATTGAAGCACATTTAATTGACATACTCTGAGGTATAAAAAGAAGGAAAAGGAGTGGCTTAGAATTAGGAGTTTGCTATTCTTAAGCACCAATTCTGCTTCATCCCAGGAAAGCCAATCCCACATTTACCTTTTACCCCTTCTGAAATACAACTTCCAAATATCTATTCATTAAGTATCGGCATGAATAAACTTGCAATTCTTTGATGTTCTTTTCCCATAAACTGTCATGAGTTCCTCTACCAGTATTAGGTCATAAAGATTTGGCTTGCACAATAAATGCTGCCATATATAGGTAAAGGATGATCTCTGTTGCTCTCTAGCACCAAAGCTCTAATTGGCTGGTGAGATTGATTAACATGTGAAGCAAAGCTAAGGTCTTTAATCAATCTTAGAAGTCATTTATTGAGAGTATATGACAAAGCCATAAAGGTTATTGCAAATGACATATTTTAATATTAAAACCAGAAGCTTCTGCCTTTGTAGAGGTTTGAATATGCTTTTTTCCTTGTTTATAATAAATTAAAATTAAAAATGAATAGATACAAACTAAAAAGATGAGTGTAGAAATGTATGCCTCTTTATCATTAGTCAGTAATATCCAGAGCACTGAAATTCCTTGCCCCAGAATGCCTCAGAGCCCAGCCCAAGGTTCATTCACCCCAGCTAACACCTACTATTGCTCCGAAGTGGTTACTTATCATCATGTCTAATCTTGATGAGAAATTGGAAAGCACTAGGCACACTACTCTCATTTCTCTCCTTGTAGAAGCTGTTGAATAGAGTATAGGTGGTTACATGAAATGTCGGCCTCGGTGCATAAAGAAGCCCTATGCTGAGCACTGATCCCCTGCTCTGAAAGGCAGAAGGGAGCATTTATCCTGCATAGATATCAGATTCAGAATGGATCCTCAGGGAAGGTTGGGGGTTGTAAAGATAAACCTGTTCCTAAATCTGAAAGCTCAGCCCGAGACTACGCTTCTATGTAAGGAAGGGCCGTGCCAAGAAATTGCATAAGCATCTGACAGCTCGCTAGCTGGATGAAACAGAGAGAGACACCTCTTGGGTGATCTAACTTATAGATAGTTATAATTATGTTTTTCTATTTCTATCCACCTGTCTTGAAATTGAGTAAATATGCTGTTAAATTTGGATTGCAATGAAAATCATCTTCTTTGCATTTACCTTAACATTTGCCTTATGTTAAGAGTGACTTTAGAGTAACTGGAAGCCATCCCACTGTAAGGACTCGACAGTCCTCAAAATCAGGGTCCTGGACCTATGTCTAGAATTATCTCATAGGTAGAGCTGCACAAGACAGGACTATTTACTACTTGTAGTTCAGGTCCTCAGGGACACCCAAAGAAGATGCCCATTGCTCCTCTTGAACCAGGAGCTTCTCTAGAGAACCATTGCAGAAAGCAATAGCTGGGATCAGAATTTACTGGTAGTTCTCGTTTTTCCAAATATCACATTTTCAGTCCTTCTCTGACTACATATTTCTTACCACATAGTTCTTCTGTTTGCTCAGCTGCCCTTCAGCTCCTTTTCAGTCACCTCAGGTGAAATGAAAAGCCAGTCACTTTCAAGATCAAGTAAAACTGCCATAACTAGGATTTCCAGGATGGTCAGAATAAGCCCGAATTCATCCCCTAATGCAGGTAATATGAAACAGGAAGCAACCAAGTGTGTTTTTCACATATCTTGAAAAGAAGAAGGAATTTAACTACACCAAATTTGCAGCCTAGACTGCCAGATAAAGAAACTGAGGCACAGAGAAATCTACAATTTTTTTCACATGATGACACAAAATAGCGAAGGAAATCCAAATGTCTGAAATGCAATTCCAAAACCTTGAGCATGAGACCAACCTCCTTTTTATTTTTTGACTATTGCCAGTCATTGACATGTAGAAGAAGCAACTCTAAATGCATGTCCTCAGCACTGAAGCCATGAGCATAAGAAGGGAGGATTTCCATGGGCGGTTGAGTGATCTGGCACAAAAAGATTTAAGTTAAAGACCCCACTACTTATTGCCAGAAAGACCATGATTGACCTGAGAAGAGTAAAACCCATACCTTTGGTTTCTCTGACCAATGTAAAAGTCTCCTAAAAAAAGGAAAAGGCCAACAACAGATAAGAAAGGAGATGTGCAATTTTTCTTCTAATGATGGAGTCTGTACGACCCTTGATGACCTCCTCCCATCTCTGGGTTCTCAGTGCCCTGAAGAGCAATAGATACATAGAGGGTGAGGCTGAACCAGGGCCAACAGCACAGCAAGATGGCTAGGGTAAAAGAGAACATTTTTCCACATGCTAAACCTGATCATCTGTTTTTTATTGTGCAGGAGTGTCGTAATGAGGGAAGTGTGCATATAGAAATCAGAGATGGGAAAGGCTATCAGGTCATCTTGTCCATCCTCCTTACAATGAGAGAGGTTCTGAAAGAAATATAGTATTAATGTGGGGCCAAAGAACAGAAGAAAAGGTACGAATTAAGTGAAATAAGTTCTGAAACCATTAGGGGCTGTTATAGGTAATACAAGCTAATAAGTAACATTAAGGCAGATGTGGGTATTAATTGGCCATTTAGATTTGTGTGTGTGTGTGTTTGAAGTTATTAATGACAGACAAGTTCCAATATATCTTGTCCATGTCCGCTGTAAAAGTCAGAACGAGTCCCTGTTCAATAGGATAACGAGGTAGTTAATGGATGATCCAGCTATTTGATCTGTATTTTTAGGGCATTTAAATAGAATAACTGTAATATGGTAACTACAGCTGATATCCAGCAAGTAAAGAAGGAGAGAAAGTGAAATAAGACATTTCTTTCCAGCGATTGAACTAGATGATCTTTCAAGGTCCCTTCCAATCCCTGAGATTCTGTGATTCTGTGATTCTGTGAGAAGGGCTGGAAGCATTGTTTCAAAGTCCATACTATGCTCAAGAGTGGCAGGAAACATGGAGGAGAGGTTATATCACATGAAATACTGCACTCTGGAAATGTCTATCGTGGAACAACCCCAGTTGCGAGTGTCACCAGGGAAGAATCATGCCCTGATCTAACTCATTTTACCAGGGTTCACTGTAAGCCAATGCTATCTGTCATGGAACAGAGGGTTGCTGGTTGCTGTAGTTTAGATGAGTCGAGAAGTCTATGCCTGAAACACCCTCAAACCTGCATCATAGTGGTTGTATTAGAAGCAGAGAAAAAATCATGACAGCTAAGGGGAGTTCTATAGATCTGTCCAGCTCCTACCAACTCTCAAAAACCTCCTTAAGACAAAGAATAAAATATAAGACCAAAACTTGGTCATAGCATTGCTTCTACACACAGTCAGTAACTGTGGGTCACACAGCCTATAGTCCTTGTAAACACAGAAGCCACCAACACTCCTGATGCATGATGGTCTTCGAAATTCTGTGTGGGGCTCATTTGCAGAGACGATCCTGTCACTGCCTGAGTAGCAGATTGCAAGTAACTCCGCAGTCCATCCCAAAGCTCTCTGTCCCAGCAGCCATCCCAGATCATGTTCTCCAAGCAATGGCCTGACCTCCTTGGCATGCACCAAGATAGACTGAGCTCAGTGGGAAAACATCAACTCCACTGGCACAACTGGGCTTGTGAGACAGGGAGGCAAATCTCGTAGTGTGGTGAACACAGCCCATGTTCATTGGAAACAAATAGCACGGGTATAAAATGCAGCTGGACTTTTTGTGTGACTTGGGCCAGAAAAAATGCACACCCAGAAGAAAGAGGGAGCTCATCAGCTACTAGGAGAGACACAAAATAGTTCTGTAATTGAAAAAAAAATTGTTCCTACAGTAGATTATCTAGTCCTTTTTGGATTCAACCTACTGGATGATGTTGGGATGCTGGAGCGAGTGCAGAGGAGGGCAACGGAGCTGGTGAAGGGCGGGGAGAACAATCTTATGAAGAGCGATTGAAGGAGCTGGGACTGTTTAGTTTGAGGAAGACGAGGCAGAGGAGAGACCTCATTGTTCCCTACTACCACTTGAAAGGTTGTTGTAGAGAGGTTGGTTCTGGTCTCTTCTCACAGATAATTAGCGATAGAATGAGAGGGAATGGCTTCAAGCTGCAGCAGGGTAGGTTTAGGCTGAACATTAGGAAAGGATTTTTCACAGAAAGAGTGGTCAGACACTGGAACAGGCTGCCCAGGGAGGTGGTTGAGTCCCCATCCCTGGAAGTGTTTCAGAGTGGTTGAGGTGTGGTGTTGGGGGATATGGTGTAGGGGAGAACTTTGTAGAGTAGGGCAGATAGTTGAACTTGATGATCCCAAGGGTCTCTTCCAACTTGAATGATTCTATGTTTCTATGATGAATGTTTCTTGTACCATTGTTTAGAAAGGGTTTGGGGGAAAGGCGGTGGTTTAATCTCATGGCTGACCTTTACAAAGTATTTACATACACAAATATTTAAAATGTGCATAGCACCTCTCCCATTTGCCAATTTGTCTGGGTCAGCAAACCCTTCCTGAAAAGCCCTTTGCACCTGCAGCAGTCCTGATCTGCCCCCATCTCTGCTGGCCTGCCAGTGGGATGTGGGTGTTTTCCTGCAGACTCACCAGGGTGATGGGGCTGCATCATTGCATGGGGTGTCTAAAGAGGAAGGGCAGCGCAGCCCCCCAATGGGGTTGGGAAACTCTCCAAAGAAGGAGTTAAGTAAGGTAAATCCCAGGTTAATCCCAAACAGCCCATATCTATACATCTGGAGAGAAGGTGACAGTACAGATATTAAAAATGAGGGGTTTAAGAAGGCAATTAGTATGGTGTGACTTCCTCATGGACTGTTTCGCTCTCCCAGAGGTTGTAGGTGAGGGTCTGAAAAAGAGTATCCCTAACCTTTTTTTTTTTTCTTTCCCCAGAGTGCCGAGCTATCACATTTCCCACCCTCCTGCAAGGGTTAACGAGAAACCTTCTCCGCGCCCCTGACTTTGTCTTCCCCCCTTTTCTATATTCTTGCTTCCCTTGCCGAAGCCATTTGCAAATGATATCACTTGTCTGCATATTGTCACTTGCCGCCTGCCCACCCATTTATCAAGTGTCTGCAGCTCAGCACAGGCTTGCCCTGTCCTCCCTGCTCCATTGTTCCTCTTGACCCAGGGGAAGGTGTGTGTGTGTGAGACGGGGAGGGAAGATGGGGCTCTCCCACCGCAGCGGGAGCTGGGGGTCCAGGCAGCGCGGGCAGCGGCAGGCAGGCAGTGCAGCTGGGAAGGCACAATTACAGGGGGGAGACTGACAGCTCCCCCTCCCCGTCTGGCATTGACAGATGACCTTGCAGGGACAGCAGCCCTGGGCCTCCCCACAGACATTAGCTGATATAATGGGCTAGACTGGACATGCCATACTGAGAACGTAGGAGGTAGGTAAATCATCCCGGCTCGGGTGGAAATCAACTCCGCCATTTACTTTCACAATAGGTTTCCCCTCAAACTCATAAACTTGTTTCTCAGTAACCCTAAAGCAAAATGATCGTGGAATTTGAACACAACATCTACCAAGTCCTAATGAATAACATAATTATCACTTTATGCAAATCGAAGCTCATTTGCATATGTGAATATTTAACTATTAAAAACAACGCTTTGATCTTGAATAAAAATATGTATATCACATAATCATAGCCTTATGGAACATGAAAAATATCTTTTTTCCTTTCTTTTTTTTAACTGTACAGTTTTGCTGTGCTTGGGTTTGCTGTTTGAACCTTCTCGGCAGGGACCCCATCTATGGAGGTTCTTCCCTGAGGATGTCCACTGGGGTCTCTCAGTGGCTGTCATCCCAGCTGGGCACATCAGGCCTTTCTCTTCAGGTCACTTCATTGTTGAGCATGGCAGCTTTCCTCCGGATGGATTTTTTTTCCCCTGGTACTGTCCACTTCAGTGGCAGGAGCGAATCCCAGCTCTGGAGCCCAGGTGGGCTGAATCCTAGTGTGATACACATCACGCCGGAGATATTGCCAAGAGATGGGTACTTTATACATTAATTAGAAAGGGAAGAAGTCAAACTTTGCTTGCATATTTAAATCAAGCCACAGTGATGCAGATTTTTCTCTTAGGGAGAGATTACCAGGGATGACAGAGGCAGCACGAGTCTTTCACGGGACATTTCTCCATTGAAAGGTCTGAACCTGGTTCACAGAATAGCCCAGTCACTTTGGGCCAAGGGTCTCAAAGTATCTTAGTGCCCAACACCTGCTGACATCACCTTAAAACTGCTATAAAGCAGGTCTTTGTCCTGCTTTGGAGATTCCAGCCATGCATAGTGAGGGGTTAAATGATAAGGCTTCTGTTTGCATATACTGGAGCTTTTACTGCTGTCTGTTGTCCTGGATTATGCTCTATTCACAATAAAAATTAGATTTAAAGAAACCCTCCACTTCACCAAATAACCCTTTGTCTTCAAAGTTCTTAATTTTTTATTAAACCAAGCTAACTAATAATGTTTATCTGCCCATCCAGAAATCACCCAAAGGCCGTCACTAATTACAGTCCCTGATCAATGAGGTTATTTAGTAAGTAGCCTCAAATGTACCTACTAAACTGGGGTGGGTAAAGGATATCAGGGCATCAGTTGCCCTCTTCTGTCTGGTGTCTTAATGTGCCTCGCCCAAGATGCGAGACAGCGGCCCTTCCTGCGCTGATGGAGACATCCCCTCTGTGCTCCCCTGCTCCAGCATCCCCTCCCAGATCCAGGCTACCAGTCACCATCCTGCCCTGCCTGGAGTAACCCCCTACTCTAACCAGGCCAGACAGGGAAACAAAGTGTGTGCTTGAAACTAACTTAGCAAGGATGTAGGTGTTCACCTGGGAAAAAACCCAAAATTGGTTCCAGCTCTTAGCTCCAACTCCCGCTTAAGTATTTTTCCCTAAGTGAGTTTTTCCAGGGGCAAGGCTTGGTACCCATGTTTCCTTTTCCTAAGTAGTTTTGCCTGGGACAAAAAAAAATAATGTTCAAATTCCTCCCCCCTACCCCACCCCTGCCCTTTTATTTTATTTTTTTAATCTAACATTTGATAATTATTCTACAAAACCGTGTAAACACCTTTAACAGGGCTGACTGAAGGAGACCCTCCTGAAGATACCCTGGGACTCCGTGGGCTCAAACGCTTTTCCATCTCTCTGGAAACTGAACCTGGGTCATCCCCATCCTGGCGGAGCAGACCAACCGCCGAGCTGTTGCACAAACTGGGAGTGGTGAGGAAGGAAACAGGTGGTAGCACTTGCACCTCTTCTGATATTTTGTAAGCAAAGGCTGGTGTAGAAATTTAACTCCAGGACTGCTTGTAGCGCCGTGATTCCCTGTTGGACTTCGGTGACTTTAAAGTCTGGGCTGCTTAGGATTTGAGTGTTGCTTTGAACTTTGCAGTTTAGGCTTCAGTCTAGCAAGTGCATATTTTGAACAAAGAAAACATTTGGCAAATAGTTGATTCTGCATGCAGGCAATGTCCCTCTGCTCCGCGCGATTTATTTTTACAAGGGTCTAAGGGAGACACATTTCTCTAAAAATAAAAGGCATCCACACGAGGTTGAATTATTCCTTCCCAAACACAAACTGATCTTTTGCTTGTTTCTAAGCACTCTATCAAATTATAACAACAAAGTTAATGAGTCCAGGACGGCACCTTTCAGTCTTACCCTCTCCAGCTCCCCCAATACACACATTGCTCCTCCAGTGCTTTTGTCCATCAGAATTGATATCGTGACCCCTGGCCTCAGAAACTTTATAAGTTACTGATGGCATTTCCTACACACTGTGCAACACGGTGAAGTCAGTAGCTGATGTGAAAGCAAATGATTGGAGAAGAGAGTAGAAAACTAAGGATCTTAATCATTTTTTTTTAACTGAGGAACTTCTCTTTGTAAGAAGCACAGAAAGACGATTTTCTTTAAATCACCCAAGACCTCTTAATGTGCATAGCCTACAGCTTACAGCTTACATGTGCAAGAGAGAAACTCTTGTAGTTCTGTGAAATGGACTACAGAAAACACAACTCAGATACCAGCACTAATTTGGTATTTTTGATGGAGGGCCAAAAATCTGCCAGCATATTTTTTAATAAGTGACTCTTCTCTTTACAACCCCAACACAAAGCAGTGCCCCAGGGCTGTATGCACAAAATCACTCTGCTGGGTTATCTCCCTCCTCTGCTCTGAGGGCTGACCCTCAGGAAGGCATCCAGAAATGACCAGCAGAAATTTACGCTTAAGCATCTTGATTCAAAACATGTAGAAAAACAGGTGAAAGAGGATGTGAATGCAAAGTGTGTTTGTCATTGCCTCTCCCCTTTTTTTTTTTTTTTTTCCAAGGTATAGACCAATGAGGCCCAGATGTTACAATTGCAGGAATGCCAAAAATTTCGTAAGTTATTCTGCAGGCAAGAAAAGCCACAGAAGGTCAGGCCAAACAGACTCCGGGTTTGTCCAGGGCAGGAGCTCTTCAAAATGAGTCTTTTTAGTGTGCAGTATCCATTACCAATTGATGTCAGAGATCCTGTTATAGATGGATCATCTACTGTTTTTTCTTAGAAGGCAGAAAAATATCCATGGCAGAGTTTCAACACATGTATTTCAAGGGAAAGTTGGAGTTCTGGAGACAGAACTTCTGTTTTGGCCAGCTAAGAATGGCAAGTTCAAGTTTTATCCTGCTGTCTTTCGTTCCCATGGTAGGATGATTACCATTTAAAAAAAAAAAAAAAAACCAAGATATAAAGAAGAAAAAAAAGAAAGACAAAGAGAAAGGTTGGAAACTTCTATGCTGTGTAAGAAAAATCTTCTGGAGCTCTCTATTTCTGGATGATAAGTGAAGCAACCCTGCTTTCATCTAGTAGCCTGCTGTCAAGTAAACGGGTTTGAACAGGCTTGGGTTCATTAGTACCTGAAGTGCAGCATGTGTCAGTCTGTGTTTTTTCTAGGACAGAACCCCAGTTTAAGTAAAGTTCAAGGTTATATCCAAGGCAAAACCATGTGGATAGTTTGCAAAGAACCACTAGCCTCCAGCAGCTCCCCAAAACTGCTGGGTTTGCTCAAAATGATAGCCAAGCTACGGGCATACTGCTGTCTCCTGGCTCAAGCAGGAGCTGCGGCTTCTTCATCAGGATGTTTCCCATATCACAGGGGTTTTCCACATTAATGTACCTACATGCCAGCATCTGCAGGGGTGGCTGCAGGATCTCCTGCTGTCCCGGGCCATATCTGAATCAGAACCCCACCTATGCCCTCTCCTTTAACACCTCTTGAGGCCTTCCCAGATATTTTCCTATACCTTTTCCTGATATTGAGAGCAGTTTGGGGAAATCAGGCCTGATGATCTGAGATAAAGTCAGCACAACTCTAGCCTCCTTCAGGAGTGGGAACTTGGACCCACCGGAGGATTTTGGTGGCTCTCCTGCAGGACCCACCACCCAACTCCACCTTGGCCATCCCACTCGCAATGTGCTCATTGGCAGCACAACAGCCAATGTCCCTGAGGTCAGAGGGACCATATATTTCCCTGGGGTCCTCCCCTTTTGTGCTAGCACACCTCTATGTCCCCTCCTCAGAGCACTGTTTCCCCACTCAGAGCTCCCATTTCAAGACCATCTGTTTGAGGGCCACCTTCACACCCACATCTCGCACTCTCAACTACCCGCTGTCGGAAGAAAGTACTGACATAAAATCACAGAACCATAGAAAGACCTAGGTTGGAAGGGATCTTTGAGAACATGGAGTCCAACCATCAATGTGACATTGCCACAACATAGAAAAGATTAACCAAAGACAAAAAGCAAACTAATGTCTTGTACCTGTTCAAAACAAAACAGAGTGCAAGAGCCGGGGCGGGGGGGGGGGTTGCCTTTTCTAAATGGGATCAATATTTGTACCATTTGCAACCAGCCCTATCTCTTTACCTTTCCTGTGGCACCTCTGCAGCCAGGACTGGAAAGGATTCTTGGTCCTCTGTACCAGCAAAGCCAGAATTTGAATGGAGCAAGGTGCAGTTTCTCCAAGTGGAAACACCTTCCCCTGGTTTCAGTACAAGCATGTAGCTCTTGTTAATGATGATCCTTTTCTGGCCACAGCCTTTGGTAGGACCAAAATCAGGGTTTCATTTACTCACACTTCCTAGGATTTCTCTTTAGTTTGCCCATAATTTCATGTAGGCATTAAGCATTTTTTGCTATATATATCTCAAGAAGAAATCCGTTCAACCAGAATTCCCTTAATAAAGGTTAAAAGATTTGCAGTAAAGAAATGTCAAAATACACTAGCTTATAATTGCCCTCAAATATGCAGTTTTATATATTTACTTCATGGAGAGGAACCTTGGCATATATTTAATTAAAGAAATGGAGCCTGCAGGAGGTCTTGGAATGGAACTCATTGTATTTTGGTTTGGGGTGAATTTCACAATCTACTCTATAGTTTTATTAATCTCCCCAAGCATGAGCAAACTCCAGCTATTTCTGTAGAAAATGGGAAGGAAATAAAACTTAGAAGCCTTTGGAAGTGGTTTTAAACATAGCAGGAGAAATTACAGTATTTAATGTCAGAATCTAGACAATTATTACAGAATAAATGGCCGCATGCAAGAGAAATAAACTTTGAACCAAGACTGCTAATTGATACTTCAACAAAGGAGACATTTTTATGAAACAGAAATTCTGAAACAGACTTTTAGCACTTTTGTCAATTAACCAACAATAAAGGCACCGGGAAAGCCTACAATATGGTTCCTGTTGACATTATCTTTTTTGATTAAAGCTAGAAAGATTAACCTGAAGACCTGCAGAACAGAAACCCAAGAAGTGAAGCTCTGGTGAGCTTCCTAACACCAGTTACTGGATCCAGGAAAAGTGCAGAAAATGTCACTTAAAAGGTTAGTCGGTGAAGGATATACAGCCACAGCTCGGCACCACAGAAAATGGTGCCACACCAATTAGAAGGTTAAAAGACTTTTGGTCCACCTTTAGCAAGAGGTAGAAAACCTGGTGATGCAAGTAAAAACGGGAAATGTACGTGTGCAATGAGAAGCTCAACATGAACCGGCAGTGTATGCTCACAGCCCAGAAAGCCAACTCCATCCCAGGCTGCATCACAAGAAGTATGGCCAGGAGGTCAAGGGAGGTGATTCTGCCCCTCTTCTCTCCGGTGAAACCTCACAGCTGGAGTACTATGTCCAGCTCTGGGGCCCCCAACATAAGAATGACATGGGCCTGTTTGGAGGAGGGCCATGAAAATGATCAGAGGGCTGGACCACCTCTCCTATGAAGACAGGCTGAGAGAGCTGGGGTTGTTCAGCCTGGAGAAGAGAAAGCTCCAAGGAGACCTTATAGCCCCTTACAGTACCTAAAGGGGGCCTACAGAAAAGATGGGGAGAGACTCTTTATCAGGGATTGTAGCAATAGGATGAGGGGTAATGGTTTTAAATTAAAAGAGAGTAGATTTAGTTCAGATATCACAAATATAATCTTTACTGCGAGGGTGGTGCAACACANCTCACAGCTGGAGTACTATGTCCAGCTCTGGGGCCCCCAACATAAGAATGACATGGGCCTGTTTGGAGGAGGGCCATGAAAATGATCAGAGGGCTGGACCACCTCTCCTATGAAGACAGGCTGAGAGAGCTGGGGTTGTTCAGCCTGGAGAAGAGAAAGCTCCAAGGAGACCTTATAGCCCCTTACAGTACCTAAAGGGGGCCTACAGAAAAGATGGGGAGAGACTCTTTATCAGGGATTGTAGCAATAGGATGAGGGGTAATGGTTTTAAATTAAAAGAGAGTAGATTTAGTTCAGATATCACAAATATAATCTTTACTGCGAGGGTGGTGCAACACAGAAAGAGGTTGCCCAGGGAAGCTGTGGATGTGTGATCCCTGGAAGCATTCAAGGTCAGGTTGGATGGCGCTTTGAGCAACCTGGTCTAGTGGGAGGTGTCCCTGCCCATGGCAAGGGGCTTGGAACTCAATGATAAGGTCCCTTCCAATTCTAACTGTTCTATTATTCTCTGATGCTACGTGCACCAGGACCGGGGACATCAGCATGTGCAGAGTGCCACTGTGAACTTTGAATCTGAAGATGTGTCATGTCGCCAGTGAAAATTACCCCCTCCCTCCTTCCGAAGGGAGAGTTTTAAGACCTCAGTGGGGCCAGCATGGGATAGGTCTGGGGTATTTATGGGGGAATTTGTGACAGGAGCGTGCTGCTACAACCTTTGACTTGGCTAAGAGAAAAAGAGATTCTGTCCTGAAACAAAGACTTACACTTTCCTCCTCCTCTTCTGCCTGGGCTAGAGGAAGAGTGACCAGAGTGGTGAAAAAAAGTGAAATAAAATGTTACAAAATGTGACTAATTCTATTTGTCAAGTAGGCTCAAGTGTCAGAGTGTTGCAGGTCTAAAAACCAAGCCAACCCTGTTATTTTTCACTGCTTTACTCCTCCTCGCTTCTACTTTTTCTTTTATAGGAAAGATAGGGAAGGTTAAAATGTGTGGGAAAGCGGGCATTTTCCACTGAAGTAAATGTCATGTAAGTGTAAGAAGGGAGAATATAAATTTCTATGGCAAAGCAAAGAATTTGAGAAACATCCCATAGAAAACCAACTTGTTCATTAAGAAATCAAGGAACGTATTTATCTTTCCCTGTCTGGTAACTGGAAAACTTTTTGATCTAGTAAACCGAAGTCATGCACCAGTAGGAGTACAAGCATTATATCTCACCAGCTCCCTTCGAGCCCCATACACATGGCAGAAAATATAAAATAATCTGAGTTCAACAACTTAAAGACTTTAAGCATATAATTTTAGCCAAAGGGAACTCCTTACTGAAGATCTGAGACAAAGAGCTCTGTGTCATAGGATCACAAGGCTTGATTAATTGTGAGCATGCTTCAGCCAGAAGTATGGCTTTCCTCCCTGTTCAATATCCTTGCAGTTGAAGTAAAAGGGGATTTCACACCAAAAGAGGAAAGACACACTGTTGTAATATACACCTTCCACCTACCCCAGTGCATACTGGAATCCCCAGCCATGGGAGGGTTAGAGACACAAGTGTCCCAGGCTGCCAGGTCTTGTGTAGGGGAGGGAGTAAACCTGACACCTCAGGATGGGATTAGAGAAGCTGGATAGGAGAAAAAGAAATTGCCCAAGCTGATGGATAAGAAGTGTCTACAAGATGCTTTGTGGTGTAAAGTATTTAGTGGTGAGGCAATTAAGCAGAGGCAGATACATAGCTACTGCTGGGAGAGAAGGTGGCACCTATCTCCTTTGGGAGTCCTGGCTGTAAGTCCTTTCCCGGAGATAAGTAAAAAACTAAATAGCAACTAACAGTCAATAACAAACAACAGTCATATTTTCCCTTAGCCACATAAGAGGTAGGAAATCTGCTTTTAAGTCTTCCTCCTCTTTCCACACCCACATATCTGATTAGAAAGCAGAGATTTGAACCTTGGTCTCCCACTGAGGACAGCGGCCTCACCACCACCCTCTCAGGTGTTTGGGAACAGGACTTTCTTAATACTCTCTGCTGAATTTGATCTACTTTGCCATAGCTAATTAAATACCTTCATTCAATTATAAACCAAACCTGACTCTCCCGCCTTTCTCTGTAAGGCCAAAGGACGAGGATACTCCCCCAGGGTGTGAGAGACTCAAGTTTAAATCACTGCTCTGAAGGAGATGGACTCAGATGACTATGAGTTTTGAAAGGACTGGTTCCCAGAAGACCTTAAGGCAGTTCCCACTCCACTAAACGTGTTCAGAGTGTGCCAGGAGGTGATCCCTTGTGCTTTCCTGCGTCACTGTTGTATCAGCTATACATGGAGCATCCCTCGTAGCTGCTCATGTCTATGGTTCTTAAAATCTCTGGCGATGCAGAATCCATGACCTCCCCAAGCAATTCACACCAGCGCTCTCCTTTGGGCAGCTTTGAGCAAGGTGATCTCAGTGGCTTTTGAACATTGGGCTACTTTCACAACTAACTCCTGGCTCAATCCAGAATACCCCATTTTCAGAGGTGGCTGTTACCTATTGCTGCTTTCAGAGGATGTCTGAAGGGTCACATACCCACCCAGGAAATCTAGCTGGAGCACTGCTCCTCCTCCTGGATCACTGCAACAGTGAGGGTGCTTGTGCTCGTTGCTCCACACTAAGTAACAGCACTGGAGAAACATTTTGCCAAGGCTAGGAAAGACTGGCTGTTCCTCCACCTACTTTCAGTAGCAAGGGGAAGTACTAGAGTCCTCTTAAAGAGGAGAAAATGCATGGACATGAAAATAGGGTGGGAGGATGAAACCTGTCTGCATCAGGCATCCTCCTCCCTCCGGTACTACAGATGCCCTATCAAGAGGAAAAGGTTGCGTAATGAAAGAAGTCTGCCTACAAAGCCTGCTGCTACAAGAGTTTGCCAAGAAAAGAGACTCGAGAGAGAATGCCTCACAATAGCCTTAAAGCAAGACATTGCAAGCTAGAACCTCAACGCAGGGTCTCTGACTAATAACCTAAAAGGGATCAAAAGGATGGAAAGACCACTGAATCAACCAAAAAAAGCACATAATGGGGCATTTCTGTAGATTCTCACTCATTAATGTTACTGATATTGTAAATAATAATACTGGTGAACATAGAGTGTGGAAGCCTGAGTGACTGGGGCTGGTTGTATTGGGAATTTAACAAGCAAGGAGAGAATTTGAATCTAACAGGATGATGAACAAGTTATCACACTGAACTTCTTTGGTGTTCAGTGACATCTCCTTGGGCCCATCTAACAATGAATACTATGTGACTCACATGAGTGATACAACCATGACTCATGTAATAAATACGATTGATACGACCATTGAACAAAGAGAAATAGTCGTGTTGCCCACTACCTCTATGTTGTCCCGGTAGTTTTGTCTCACTCTGCTTTTGTTTCAATTCTGTTATTCTTGCAGCCAGGACCTGGATAGACATCAGCACAAAGGAAGGAAAATGGAGATGCTTAAACACTTAGCTGCCTACTGAAATGTGAAATAAAATACTCAGTCCTGGTTTGATTCAAATTTTCAGTTACCAGTTTGAGATTGACGAAGACAGATGCCAATAAGACTATTACTGGTCCCAAAAGTGGACAACCTCTGATACTTCACTGATACTTCTGGAACCGTTCATCGTTTGTACATACATGTATTCAGTGTACATTGTTCTCTTCCCTTGAGCATTGTGATTCACACGCTGATGGTATCAAGAGATCCCTGGTGAGATGAGGGCCCGTGTGGTTTAGGGGGAGGCACTGGTGCACTTGCTCTGTCTGTCTGAAAGAAAAGCTGGGAGTTAGAAAGCCCTGTGCCCCCTTTTTATGCAGAGAGCTGAGGTACAAGGGAACAGACTTACTCAAGATGCCACAGGCAATCTATGGTGGGGCTGGGAACTGAATCCAGATTTCCTGAATCCTCTCCAGTGTCTTAACCTCAAAAGCATCCTTTCTCACTAATCAGGTATATCAGACGAGTCATCAGACACCTATATGTATATCTGCTTACCCTCAGATTTGTATACCTCTGTGGCCCTGAAAACTAGTTTGTTCTCTCCTGCCTCGCCCACAGAGGTTTGATAAGGTGGTAAAACCAGCTTAAAGACTTCCTTTGTTCTGACAACAGGCACTGCAAAGAGCAACTCTGCTCAAGCTTCTGACCTTGGTCATGAGGTCTTGAGAGATGAAACAGCTGTCGGACGGGCTAAATCCATGTGGAAACTTCCTTCCGGGGTGCACCATGTTAGGTGTCTGTTGGAGTATCGGTGGCTGGACATGTTGTCCTAACAAAGGCAGCGTAGGCCAACTGCCGAAAGAGGCTCATCAGCAGTTCTCCAGAAACACCTTACCTGTAGACAGAATGTAGAAGGGACATGGTCTACCAGATAAAAAGTGCACAGGTCTCAAATAGAAGCCAAACTGACTGGAAGCTGCCAGAAATCACTGCCAAGGTCCATGGCTGAGGATCCTGTTACCTGACCCTCAGTAAATCCCACCAGATTAGAGAAGCATAGACTCAAGAGCCATATGAAAACTCTAGGTGAATTCGTTAGCCATGGCTCAGTTGCTTAGTCAATCTTCATGTGCAGAAGTTCTGTCTTTCCATTTCCTTTGAGAGCAGGTGCTGCAGACCTTGTCTCTAGGTGCGATCGAAGTCTGCTGTGTTGGAAAGGAAGTTGACAGAAGTAGCAATAGGCATGACAGGAGCATATGAGACTCCTTAAGCTAATCATTAAAGCCCAGGATCAAGAAAGCAAGTGCTTACATGTGCCTCTGACAGTCTTGTCAAGCCAAGAGAAAAGGAACTCCAGAAAAAGTAACAGCTGAATAGTGAGGCTGGTGTGATAAGATGGCAATTCCCAAAAAACCCAGGTGATTCAGGCAATATATGCTGGTATTCGATTAAAAAAAACAACATGAAAAGCACATAAGGAAAATGTTGTGAAACTGGCAAGCCTTATGGAATTTAAGAAATCAACAGTTTTGAAACATTAGCCTTTTAACACTGGAAAAACACTTTTACTCTGACTGGAAAAATAAACAGGGGATAAAGTTTCAGGACTGCTGTAGCTGGTGGTAAAACTTCTATAGATCTCAGTAGCACCAAGACTTCATCCCCGGAGCCTTGTAATGGGAAAAGAAACCACCACTATTTTTGGCCATCTGAAAGTCTTCAGTGGGGTGAGCCCAAGCTTTTCAGCTTTTCCCCTGTCCCCACCCATGGATTTTCTGAGCTCTCTGTAATACCGGTGTCATTCCCCAAGACTAGTGTAGCACATGAGTATATCTGCACAGCACATTATAGCGCTGAGCGAGGTAGTTGTAAAAGAACTAGCTTGAGGACGAGAAGCAATCCAGACTTATTAGCATGGTGCTCTACCCATGCTAATTTATTGTGCTAATGTAGCTATACCACTTCTAGGTATCCCTGAACAACGCAGTGTTGTGAGATCCGGATCTGCCAAGAACACAGATGTGTCAGGAGGTTGAACGAGGAAGGTCTGAGACTAACAGGTTGGCTGGTAATGTGAGGTACACCGAAGGAGGCTATTACTTTGTGTTGCTTTAATGCCTTCTAATTTTTTTAATTAAAGCTTGGTTACAATATCCCGTAGGGAAAAATCCCTTCCTGGCTAAAAGAGTAGGCCAAAAAAACCTCACAAGCTCTTTTCTGGCATTAACGTCTATTACTCTAAGTAGCAGTCCAGCCCAAACTTGTAGGAGAATAAAGCTACCACACTCCTACCACAAAGACTGTTGTTCTTTGCCAGTAATTGCTGTTTTTCCATATACAAGGACCAGATCATCTACTTTCATTCAAAATGACTTCTTTCAGATTAAGGGAAAACAGCAATGAGAAGGGGGGAGGGAGGGGAAATTAAAATAAAATGCAAGGTCTCCAAGAGAGATCTATGCGCGTTTGCTTCTGTGGCAGGCTAGAGCAGGCAAGAGGAAAATGGCTGCAGCTTCTGCACAAACACAGAATTTCTTTGAATTTCCACATCTTCCTGGCAGGTTTAAATGTTTCTTTTATTACATCGGCCTTTCAGGGCTCCCAGTCATTTGGCTGTGCTGATATCAAGCCTCACAAATGGCTGAAGTCCAGTAAGGTAGGAATTGGCTGAATCTCTGTACTTGGGGTCGAGACAGGCTCCCTGCTACATGAAGGTTTGGCTCCAAAAGACCAGCATCGCTGATGCCACCAGTGCTGACTCTCCACAAGTGCCCTCTGATACTTCCCAACCTGACCGTGTCCATGTGCTGTCTCATGTTGCACACCGAGAGAGTAAATCCTGTGGGAAAGAAAAGAAACACAGAATCACAGAATCACAAAATGATTAGAGTTGGAAGGGACCTTAAAGATCATCGAGGTCCAACTCCCCTGCCATGGGCAGGGACACTTTGCACTAGACCAGGTTGCTCAAAGCCCTGTTCAGTCTGGCCTTGAACACCTCCAGGGTTCACACAATCACAGCTTCTCTGGGCAACCTGTTCCAGCACCTCACTACCCTCAGAGTAAAGAATTTCTTCCTGACATCTAATATAAATCTACTTCTTTCAGCTTAAAATCATTACCCTTTGCCTTTCTTTACAGGAGAGGTACTCCAGCCCTCTGGTCATCTTTGTGGCCCTCCTCTGCACCCGCTCCAACAGGTCCACATCTTTCTTCTGTTGGGGGCCCCAGAGATGGATGCAGTACTTCAGGTGAGGTCTCACGAGAGCAGAATGGAGGGACAACAGCAGAGCAGAGGAGCATCTTCTTAATTCTGTGTTTATACCGCCTCAGTGGTGGTCTACAGCCAGATGCTATTGCAGTTACTGTAATACAGAGCTAATAATAACAAACCAGAGCAATAATGTGATCATGGTGAAACTTTTGCTGGAGTTAGTCCAGGGGCAAGCTGTCCCCAGTGAAGGCAGCAGGGCAGGGCTGCTGTCAGCTGTCTGCTCACCTCGCCGGAGGGGGACGGCAGCGCTGTGAGAAAGTGATTGATCTGTGGGGCTCGACGTGAGAGCGACAACCTGATTTATGGTTATGTAGCTGCGTTAGATAAAGGAGCCGTGGCCTTTTCCTTTCAGCACAGGTGTGGTCATCACTTAATTATCTGCAAGGAGGTGGGAAGCACTAAAACCTCAGGAAACTCTAGTGTCTGTGAGTGTGAGAGTAAGAGTGTAAGTGTCAGGCAGCTAAAATTACCTGTTAAGAATTAATTTTACTTTCTCTGAGGCTCTGCTCTTCTTTCCACCCCACACGCACGTACGCTCCGGCACGCACAGATAAATACATGCACGCAAATACTAAACAAATACATTCACCTTGAGAGCATTATTGACTATTTGATATGGTCGGGTTGCTTAAGTTAAAAACTCTCCAAAGAAAAGAGTTTTGCAGATTTCTGTCAGCCAGAGATCTATTACTCATGCTCAACCATCTGGTATTTAATGAGAATATGACAAGCTGATTGTTATTTTTTTTTCACATGGCAAATTGAAAAATGCGACTTTTTGATCTGTATTTTAATTACACCCCCTCTGATCTCTCTCCCTTGCACTTTCTTAGTAATATGAATTCGGAGAGTAAACACACTCTGACTTTCCCTATTAGCCCTACCTCTTGAATGGCTAAAAAAAAAATTTAATTTATTTACATTTCTCTGATTTACCTGGGATGTGTGGAGGTTTAAAGCAAACTCTTTTCCTCCCAGCTGATAATGACCCAGGAAAGGGCTTCTAATGAGAGGTGAGACTGCTGGGCTCTGCAACCACCCTTGGTCCAGCACAACACCCTGGCACTCTGCCTTTTCCATGTCATTGCAGCTCTCATGGAAAGGGAGTTTTTTTTCACATTACAGGCGTTGCTATTATCAGATAGGCTCATAGTTTTACTGAAATGCTGCAAATAATTAAAAAAGCAAGAAAACATTTTTGCCACAAAAAGAGGGGAAGCTGTTACAAGCCCTAGAAACTGGGATTTCTATCGGCCTGACCCCGCTTAGTTCATGACAGGTTGCTGCCTGCTCAGTCGGTCTGGATGCCTATAGCTGCAGCTAAATCAGACTATATATGAAAGCATGACTTTAAAGGGACCGGACCCAATCACATGACACATTTTTGTCCAAGTTCCACTATCATGTGACAATCTACAGTAGATTTATGAAATTAAGCACAGATGGCTACTTTGTTTTTGTTCTTTGAACTGACAGCTGCTGGTGTAAAAATAAATTAAATTAAATTTCATATAAGTCAGACTTTGAGATTATTTTTTTTTTTTGGTTAAATAATCTTTAAGGTCCCCCCCCGCACACACACACATACATTTTAATGTTTTACTAGTTCTCGCCTCTCACCCCACGCTCTTGGCATAGCCCCAGGAGCCTTCCCCAGCCGCCCTGGCACTGACCTCCCTCCTCATCTGGGCACACACCTCCCAGGGGACACCAGACATTCAGCCCCCATCCCCATACAGATTCTGAGTGACGGTGGGGACAACAGGTGCCAAGCCTGACCAGTGGGCATAGCTGAAGCAAGGCCATTAAAAGGCACTTTCCATCAGGAAACCCGCTAAAAGAAGGGAAAGCCCCATGAATTCTCCACCCTTCAAGCCTGCAGGAAAGTATTCCTAAGCCCTTAGGAACTGTCAGCTCTGGAAGGCTGCATCTGCCAACAGAAGTGGGAGGACTGTTATTAACCAAGCTGCTAATAATCCAATATACAGGGAAAAATGAAGGAAGTCACTTCTAGGTAAGGAAAATAATGGCAGGTGCATAAAAGAGAATGAGCCGACTTTTTAAGAAAGCAATGTTTCAGGATTAGCCAAAGGGTTCTCCTGTATTCACAAATCTCCATGGAGCACTTTAAAGCCTTCTGTGTTTGTATCACTTAAAGTGCTGCTATTTTAGGTCAGTGTAAATAAGTCATGTGTGCCGTCAGCCTTGTACAAGTGCTTTCTGCTGCTTAATAATACATGTGCTTGTCCATTATAGGGGCTACATGGGTACGTGTTGGGATCTAGAGGCAGTCATGCAAAGATCCTGTCTTTGGCATTGCTGCTTAATGCTTTGAGCGAGGGCATAGGGTATATACTTGTGATGACCTAGAGCAGGGCAGAGGCTAAACCTAGCTCTGATCACAGCGCCCAATAAATAATTCATAGGAAACCATCCCTGCTTTCCTCCCCAGCTATGGCAACAATCCAGCACTATTGCCTTTTATTTTATTTATACGCAGATATCAGGGTTTGAAGTAGCAGGGGGTTAATTGACCACATCAGAATTCTGCCATTTCAATTGTGTTTCAGCAGTTTTCTGGGATTTGGTGGATGTTTGGGAATTAGAATGTCTCAGGTTTCCTCACAGAGATGCTTGGCAGAAATAATGCTGTTCAGATGCAGCATCCTATAAGACACAGAGAGTGGAGCATCGCGGGCCTGATGCTCCCTTTGAATACACATAGGTGCTGAGCTCCAGTCTCAACTGTGGTTTGGGCATCCAAGAGACTCCCACCCCCATGAAAGCTATTCAGATGATTTGCCTCGAGTGGGAGCAAGACATTCTGAGGCCGAGATCCCACTGACCTGATATTCACAGCTCCTGTATTGTTCACTCCCTCTTGTGTCCCTGCTCTCTCTGAGTCTCCTTTTCCACTAATATAATAGATTCGTCAGTGCAGGGACACTCATTAAGTGTCTATCCAGAAATTAGCACAACGAGGGCCTGCTCTCTGTGACAGGACAGCAGCAAACACAATTAGTTTCACTAAGGGTCTAAATTGCACAATAGTGACATGCAATAGCCTGAATACAGGACAGAGAGCATGAACTTTCTAGATCTCAATCATTTGATCATTTTGCAAACTTACAGTGAGATGTAGAAGTGATGGTGAAAAAGTAGGCCTGTTCATCTTGTATAATAACTGAGTTAGCGCTGAAAAAGCACCCAGGTGTTGGGAACCATGAAGTTCTGTTAGGAAGCCACTGTGCCACGTTTTCTTCAATCCATCTGCATCTTGCTGCGTCCAACCAGGTAGCCATCACCATGAATTAGATGAGTTCTCATAATCTGAGCCACTGGCTTGACCTTGGGGCTTCTGAGGAAAAAAATGGGTTGAAGTGCCCATTTTTCCTGATAGACGCTCTCAAGAGCTAATTAACAGGTATTTGTAAAGGATTTTGCCTTGTGCTCCTCTGACTTTGCTCCACAAGAAGTGAGTTCAGATTTGCCATTCCTCCAACAGAAGGAAAATTCAACCAATAAAAGAGCAAACTATCATACTAGAAAAGCCAAATCTCTGAGCCTGACTTGCTGGGAGGGAGATGCCAAAATACCTTTACAAATCTGTGCCGCAGTACCAGTGTCAGGTTTGCGAGGTGCAAACATTGTGCTTCTGAGAAAAAAATGAAGAAGGTTTTGTTAGCAAAAGGCTTGCCCAATCACACCTCAACAGACCTCCACAGGCTACTGAAACTGAGCACAATGTCTGTGAAATTAATAGCTGAAGAGCAATTTGGTAGAATAAAACGGTGAAAAGAAAAGAAAAATTAGTTTAAAATGGTACTTTTCTTTCCCCTTCAAATGTTACAGATCTGATTTCTTTGACAAAAAAATAGGTATGTGCGTGCGTCTATATGGTGAGTTTTAAGGAGAGGTTTAGAAACAAGATTTTTAATAGAAAACAAAGGCACGTCAGTTAATAAGCATGCATTAATGTTGAAAAAGCTCCATAATAGTGTTTCTTGTGCATATGTGGGAGTGAGGGATTGTAAGAACAAGTGGTGGCTGGTTGCCTGGGTTTATCAAAGCCCAGTAGGGCAGGATCACCTCTTTGTCTTTGCTGTGCTCAGTCATCAATCCCTCCTGTTCCTTCCGGAGCTGTGAAAATGTCAAGAGAGAAACTCCTCTTTCTCCAACAAAACCCAAGTGCCATGAAAGCCCCAGATCCAGGCAAACACCCACTGTGTGGCTTGGCAGGGCCTGGGGGAGCCCTCTCAGCCAGGTCCCACCAACTGTGCTGGGCAGAAGGGATGGGCTGCTGATGGAACCCACTGCTGATGGGTTCCACAGCCCATGGCCACGTTCCTTCCATGGTTGCTCTCTTTCCATGGTTGTGCTCCCTCCATGTCTATGTTCCCTCCATGGCCATGCTCCCTCCATATATGTGTTTCCTCCGTGGCCATGCTCCCTCCATGGCTGCTCTCCTACCATGGCTGTGCTCCCTCCAGGGCTGCATTCCCTCCATGACTGTGCTCCCTCCATGGATGTGTTCGAATCACGGAATCATAGAATCATTCAGGTTCGAAGAGACCCTTGGGATCATCAAGTCCAACCAAAAGTTCCATGTTCCTTCCATGGATATGCTCCCTCCAGGGCTGCACTCCATCCATGGCTACGCTCCCTCCAGGGCTTGCTGGCTTCTGCAAAGCAAGTAGGGGCAGGCCTGTCCTAGGCACCATGGGAAGAAGAGGGACGTGACATTACCCATGGCCACATTCCCATGCCCCAGCAGGGCAGCTCTGGAGGCAATTTTGCTTGATGCTGGAGCTCCCACCTGACACTGCAGCTCCCAAACAGCCTGGAGCACAGCCTCCTTCCTGGGGTCTCTACCTCTTGCTGCCCTTCCTCCTGCCTCATCTGCTCACCAAAGTCTCCCTGCTTTTCAACAAGACAACCCCCAACCCACCTTCCCTACCTCCCCAACCCTCCAAAAATCATACTGCCAGAGGGGATGCGCTGCTGCAGTCCAGCTCCCTGAGACCCTCCAGTCCTCACAGAGGCCCTGGGGGCGTGACAAACCACCTCAAATACAGCAGGAGGAAAACAGCCCTTGCTGCCAGCTGGTGACCAACGTTCCATGGAAATCTGCTGGTGACTGCCCAGCTCCTGTCTGGAGAAAGGTACGGTCTGTTAGATGCTGCAGTGGGAGGCAAACAGGGCAGACAGGGAGGAATGCAGACAGGGGAGCAGGGATGGCTGGAGGGGAGGCAAAGGCAACAGGAGGGTGGCCGAGGGTGGGAGGGGAAAGGAAAGGCTGGAGGACAGGGAGGAGGGTGAGAGGGTGATGAGGTGCGGGATGATGTGGAAGATGTAATCTAAAGGCAGAGCTGGCCAGAGCCTCCAGGCTGGGAACCAGGTGACTGAACATGATCTGGGGGAAGCAGATGCCTTCCCAGCACCTGCGGCGCAGCCCCTACCCCCAGGTAACAGAGCTTATTAGCTTGCTGCCAAGGTGCGCGGCATCAACGCAACCCACGGCTGAGAGCTGAGCACCAAAGGAAGAAGTCCACGGTAGCATTGCTCCATGCAGTTGTGTTGACAAGCAGGAATCAGAGGCCTCTTCTTCCTTGATGGGTGCCATGCTGGGACAACCAAGGGGTGGCATGGTAGGCATGGTGTTTATGTTGCTGTTTTCCCTCACAGGCCTGAGCTGGTGGTTGAGGGGAAACTAGGTATGAGTGAGTGATGGTTTCCAAAGGCACCTGTGCAGCTATGTGTCCTTCTTCCCACGTTTCCAGGAAGGGGCTGGGGGCAGAACAGTATTTTCCCAAGTGCACTCAGCCTGAGTCAAATACTTCTCTGTCCTCTACCTTTTTTTTTTTTTTCCAAAATAATTCTACAAAAACCATCTAGCCCAGGAAGTGATTTCATGAGGAAACAGCCAAAGATGAGAATCTGAACCAGGTAAAACCCCAGATCAGTAACACAGGATTAAGCACAGGATTTGTCCCACCTTGATAGTGTTATTGTACTTGTAATTAAAAGCCTCTTTTCTTCTGTGGCAAAGATAATTTTCTACATGTGCTGGCCACATCAGTCTCGTATACTTAAGCCTGCATATATCCTGGAACAACAAATACTTCTGAAAAATATATACCATTTTATTGCTGTCAACAAAGCATTATTGCTAATGGCAACAATTCACTGTTTAAAAGTTTGGCTTGTTTTTTCTTTGCTGCTGCTGGACATTGTGGCCAACACTGATGGTAACCTTTTCAGTGCGGTAGTGGCTTTGCCAGGAGAGCTCATGACCCTCAAACATTTTAGACCACGTGAAATCATGTGTAAGGGACAGAGAAAAAGGGGATTCCTCCATCCTGTAAATTCTACTTCTTAAAATTTCAAAATCCAACATTACCTCCTTACATCATCTACATTGCCCAGATTCCCTCCAGCCCATCTAAAGTAACCAATAGCCCACAGCACCTCTCTTTTTATCAATATGAGTATTGACAGTATAGAATCATAGATTCTATAAAATGTATATTTTACTCTGTAAATACTCTGATTTTCCCTAAGCTGTCAAAGATTCTATGCTATCAATACTCATAGTAACAAAGAGGGGGGTGATGTGTCACTATGAGTATTGGCAGTAATTAAGGAATAAATGGAGTAATTACAAAGTAAAATCTAAGGTTTCTAAGATGGCAAGCAAGGAACCAGGTGGGGGTTAAATTAATCTCTTGAGGTGCATTCCACATGAAAGGATGAGGCCACGTCATACTTTCTTCCCAAGGGACACTGGTAGATACTGCACCTGCTATGCTCAACATGGCACAGCAGTCCTAAGGATCTCATCTTTGGGGAAAAGAGCCCTATCACCATATTGCCTTTAGCATTTTTAGGGAGAGCAGACAGGGACCCACCCTGAGGGACAAGTCAGTTACTGCCTCACCACACCAGCAGATACAGGGAAGATTACCTTGGTGGGAGGCTCAACAACAGCTGGGATGGGCCCTCATCCCTTGTCTCTGGCCCAGTGCATGTTCTTGGCTGCCTCTGTCAGTCTCTGTTTCCTCCTCTTGAGCCAACCATCTCCGAGCAGGCAGGGGAATAGGTCAATCCAGTTTCCTAGAACAGAGACATATATGTCTGCACCACGACTAGCTCCTGCTGCCACCTTTGGGAGTTGTTATCCTTCCTGCACCGGAAAAATGCAGTGAAGAGCAGAGGCTTACATCCCACAGAGGTTTAGGAAAGATCTATCTTCTAGGGGAGCAGAATGAGAGCCCCACTGTCTCCAGTGACCACTCCAGCTCAAGAAAGCAAAATCTGTAATGCTACTGCAGATTTCATTGCCTTCAACAGTTACTGATAAGCCATTAAAAGCTACTTCAAATATATCAAACTAAAAAGTAGCCCTAGATTGGCTCATGGCTTCAATATACATTAAGAATTTATGCCTGCCAGCCCAAAGTTTGTAGTAAGAGATGTTTCTTAGTGACCTGGGAGTAGGGATCTTTATAGTGAATTAGCAAAATGTCCGGATGACACAGAATTTTTTAGGTTACTCAAGACTATGGGGAGCTACGACGTGTTCCAGAAAGACTTGACCAGACAGCATGATGGCAGATGAAATTCAGTGTAGACATGTGCACACTAATGCACACTGCAGGAAATAATTTAAGCTTTCATACATGCCAAGGGACTGTGAATTAGTGATGAGAGGCATTATGGTGGACACACAATGCCTTCAGTGAAGCTGGCTGCTCAAAATATAGCCCAGGTCAGAAAACAAATGAGGGAAAAATCAGTTATCTAAAGGTGAGTGGGCTGGTACTTACATTGGAGAAACCTTTTGGGTCAGGCTGGAACATAATTTAAATCTACCTGGGAACGAGGCAGCTTTGGAATCAATTCTCTCTCTTAGCCTTAGCCAGGTCTTCCAGGGCTCACGTTTTACATAGTGAGAAGGTCAGAATTAGTTGCCAAGCCTTGTAAAAGATCTGGACCACACTGAATTCTTTATCTACCTGTGAAGTCCTTGAAAAGTGATAGATACCCTGACAAAGGCTCAAACTTGGCAATTCAATTCTCATGAGCTGGAATTAGAAAAGGTGTCCCACTTACATGAATAGATTGCACAAATTGTATTTGGAGATAGTTTCAACAAGATGGGGTTTGCTGTGAATGAGCTAAATGCTCCTTCAGCATAAGGCACTATTGCAGTATCACCAAAAACCAAACCCCCCTTATAGCGTGGAGTGGCAAATAGACCTTTTTTTTTTTTACTGCTTAAAGACAAGGGGCATAAAACAATGGCTGGAAATGAAAAGCCTGTAAGATAATTTGTATTTTCATTTTTGCAATGCTTTTCTATATAAATGGGAGTTGTGTTTATAATTTATGGAGGATGTTCTATGTGAATTGGTGTCTCAAGCCCCTCTCAAACTCACTCTTTCAAGCATGATATGTAGAACCCTAACACTCTCAGACAGTGTGCATATTGTAATAGGAAAAAAAAAATCATTCTAATACTCTGACTTACAATAATAAATGCAGGAATTAGAGGTTTTTACCTCTCTGTAAATAAATTATGCATGTGTAGTTTTAAATAAAGCAAATTAAATGATTAAAGACACTCCATTCCTTCATAAACTTGTCTCGGGAGTAAGGAATGCAGCATACAAGCAGAGGTCTCTGGTTCCTCTGAGCCTTGCTATTTCATTTGAAGCAATCTTAGATGCACTTCCCTTTCCTTCCAGCTTTGTGAAGGCAGAAGGCGTTTTATTTTCCCTTCAGCTAATTATTTTCAGATAAATGCAAGTGCTGAGATTAGAAACACCACTTTTGTTTGCATGCCCTCAGTAGGGTGTTGCTGGTGCCGCAGAAGTACCACATGGCTCCTCAGAAGTCAACCTGCCCACAGTCACTGGTTCTAATGTTTCTGTCTCTGGATTTAACCAAGGAAGTCAGATAGGCTCAGCTCTTCAGGACTGGGCTGGCAGTGTAAGTGGATAACATTCCCAAAATGCAGGTCCATAGCATTTTCTCCACATTAAGTACCTTTGTAGTACTTTGTCAATGACGACCTGGCTTGTCGTGGTATGTGGCACCATGGTACGTGACGCCGTGATTCACACTTGGATACAAACATGATTGCCCATAGTGATGCGGGAAGGAATTGAGGCCATAGCTCAACAGGCTAATTTCTTACTCATTTCATGAAATGGGACCGTAGCGTCAACTCACCAGTTGCAAGGAGAAGAAACTGCAGAGATTTGAAAAGTGTCTCTTTCCCAGTTTGACCAGTGCTGTCCTACCACCTCATAAACAAACAGGGACTGACCCTGCTATGTCCCAGATAATAAATGAGCTCAGTTCTTCCAGGGAACGTCTGGACAGTATCTATTGCTCTCAATGCACTTAGTTCAAAATGCTGATCTTTTTATATGCGGAGAAGCAGACACAGAAAAACCCACCACCTTTCTCAAGGTCACATGGTAGGACAGTGGAAGAGCTGGGACACTTAACTCTTGGTGTGTGCCATATTCTTGGACAGCACCACCTCCACACACTGCAGTTGTTTCATCAGCTGAACTCCTGCAAGATGTTGTTTAAACTTTGCTGGGAGTCCTGGTGGACAACTGGATGGCTATGAGCCAGCAACATGCCCTTGTGGCCAAGAAGGCCAATGGCATCCTGGGGTGCATCAAGAAGAGTGTGGCAAGCAGGTCAAGGGAGGTTAACCTCCCCCTTTACTCTACCCTGGTGAGGCTGCATGTGGAGTACTGAGTCCAGCTCAGGGTTCCTCAGTTCAAGAAGGACAAGGAACTGCTGGAGAGGGTACAACAAAGGGCTACAAAGATGATTAGGGGACTAGAGCATCTCTTTTATGAGGAAAGGCTGAGGGACTTGGGTCTTTTTAGCCTTGAGAAGACTGAGGGGGGATCTGATCAATGCCTATAAATACTTAAAGGGTGGGTGCCAAGAGGAAGGGGCCAGTCTTTTTTCAGTGGTGCCCAGTGACAGTTCAAGGGGTGACGGGCACAAGCTTGACCATAAGAAGTTCCATCTAAACATGAGGAGGAACTTCTATACTTTGAGGGTGTCAGAGCCCTGGAACAGGCTGCCCAGAGAGGTGGTGGAGTCTCCGCCTCTGGAGATATTAAAAACCTGCCTGGACACCATCTTGTGCAACCTGCTCTAAGTGAATCTGTTCTGGCAGGAAAGTTGGACTAGATGATCTCCAGAGGTCCCCATATCATTCTGTGATTCTTTGATGCTGTGATTCTGTGCTCAACAACCCCAAGTAACTTGGTTCCTAGACAGCCCAAGCATTTACAGACATTAAAACTTCCTAAGGCTGTATGTCAGATGGGTCTACTGAAACCTGCACTTTAAAAAAAATAAATCAGGAATGTCCATATAATACAGCTTTCAGCCTGATGCTACCGTTAGAGAGGAGTACACAAGCTTGTTGATCTGTGTAAAAATGTGTATTTTAGTGCAACTGTCTCCACACGAATCAGCTTACACTGAAGCAGTGTACTCAAAGCAGTGTGAAAGCAGAAGGAGTCTGAGTGAAAGCAGTGCAGATACATCACAGTTCACAGAGCTTGCTAATATATCTTCTTAAATTGCACCTGTAACCAAAGTGTTCTGATATGTGCTTCCGTTCACTGAACTTTGACCATGTTTTCACTTCTTGCTATAAAACCAGCCCCAGCAGTAACGAGTTGCACATAACACAGCAATATCTCTCAAACCATTCTTGGTGTTTTGGAGAAGAACCCTCTTCAACAGCGGAAGAAACTGACTCTTCACATCCATATCAACAGGGCTTCATGAAGCAACTCCCAGGTACAGGCAGTGGGATCCAGAAACATAACTGCATTTAAACTAACTGTATGAGTTGATGAATGGGATTATAGGTAAATACAAAAACCAGTAACTTCAGGGAACAAGACTTACTAATACAGAAGTTTCTGCCCATCCTGGGTACAGTGAGCATGCCACCCATCTTGGGAATTAGGGGAGCTGCTCCAGGGTAACTAAATACTAAGACTTCTGTGATTCAGATAATTCGGATACAAGGTGGTTACAATGAACTCAAGTCACAATGAAAAGGGTTGTTTTGAACTTAAAAAAAAAATAAATAAAATTAAAAATTATTCGTTTTGAGCTTTGAAGGAAAGTAGGGAGCAATTTTCCTCTCAGACTGGCAATAACAATTCTGCTTGATCCTAAGCAAACAAGGTTCAAACTTCTTCCAAGATATTTTTTAAATCCTGTATAAATCTGTCACTGAGATCTTTACTGCAAGTTTCTGAGGACACATAGAGCCTCATGGTGATAAGAAGATTATTAGCTCTTTTTGTTCATTGCACGAACCAAGGGTTTTGGATATTCATTGGGGGATATACACTGGAAAGAGTTTTGATCTTTCATTTAGAGATCTTCTCTTCAAAGAGCTTTACACCTCTCACCACACCAGCTAACTTGTCATCAGGATTTGGAGCAGTGGGATGTAATGTTCACAAAAAAAACCAGTGGGCCATTCAGCTATGAGCTGTCTAGAACTTGTTTCTAGTGTGACGGGTCACCAGTCTGCCTATGGCCTCCAGCATCACTACAGTAAAAATAATTAGTGTTACATTTTCCTTTCAGCAAAACTTACTAGTACGCGTTTTCAACATCACAAGAAGCTGCTACAAGCTGCCATCCAAGTGTGCACACCAAATCATGTGACTGTAAAAAACAGGAATTACTGCACACTTTAAAATCACACAGGTTCTTAGTTTTGTGTTTGGGTTCTGTGTGTGAAGGACAAATGTGAAGGACAAAGACCACAGCATCTGTGAAACGGGTACGCAATTGGGTGGCTGAAAGAAAATGCAAGCGTTCAGAAAAAATTGTCTGAAAAACAGAAGACAAGAAAAGCATGGCTCAGGACGGAGAGAGGTGTCAGTGCGGCACCTCTGGTCCCTCCACATGTATGTAATTTGACAGTATCCCACTCAGATCCGACCCCATTCTCACTTGTGTGACTTCAGGTCACTCATGGCCATGGTCTTTGCTGCAGGTGAGCTTCAATGCAGCAACTCAGGCAAAATAACACAAGGGGTTGTCTACTGGAGCTAAAGAGGACCTAAATGTGCATGGGCTGAGCTTAACCCTCACCTTCAGTGGGAGGTGAACAGGGCCTAATCCCACTATTTGTATCACTTCACAATATGTTAGGAAGTATTGGAAATTGGTAGAGGGAAGGTGGATAATAGTCCAGGCCAAGCTACTTTCAGCAAATACTTACCAGTAAACATTTGTTTAAAATTCATCTGAACATTCTATAATGTTGACAGACAAGAGATAATTTAAAGACTTTCCTTGCTCATCCTTTTCCATTCACCTTTGCCTGGTCTCTACCCATTTCCCACTGCCTAGGAAGTGCTTCTGCACTCCAACTTCAATCCTTAACCCCAGAAACCTCTTTAGGTGAGCAGCTCCTATTGCCTTGCCAGAAGTTCCCAGTTGCTAAAATGGGATCTACCTGAGCCTTCCCCTGTCACCAAAGGCCTGCCACTCATCAGTCCTTCATATGAGCATGTTAAAAACCTGCATACATTTTGAGACTTGTAACTCAATTTGAAGGTGCAATTTGTCTTTGGGAGTCCAATTGCTCTCCTCCATTGCGCAGCCCCTGGTAGGGAACCATACATCTTGTGAAATTCTCTGCCCTGACACAGCCTGACTGAGCAGAGGTATTTCTTTCAGATCATTTCTAGGAGACACCTGCCTCAAGAATTGCCTAGTGCAGATGATCCATGTTTTTTCTTCCCGAATGACTGTACAAACTAACTGCTGAGCGTGAATGTATTTAGCAAGAGCCATAAACACCCATGCTGTACAGTCCTCATTCACACACAGTAAAAAGTGAAGGTACCTGGAGAGAGAAGGTTTGATTCAACTCGCTGTTGGGAAAACTGAATTTGGAGCTGAACTTCACAAACTTTGCAAGCAGTTCTGTACTGTTGTTTTTCTAAAATTATGACTAAATGTGAAAAGTGTGGAGTTTAGCAATCTCTGTTCCAAAAAAAATGTACTGGAGAACATGTCCCTATTTTTATCTATGCAAGTAAAAATATTCCAGAAGACATTAAACTTGACTATAGAGCCTCTTGTCAGAACGTGGCACGCGGTACATGAACTTAGGAAGATTTAAAATACCCCAACACTGGACTTACAGAAATAATAAAATTCATCTGAAAAATAGAATTGAAGACATAACAATTTCATGCTCGATAAATGAAGAAAATCATGGAACTCTTGTATTTTGGTCCAATTGCTATAATGAGATCATGAAATCTGAGAACTTTTTAATGCTCCTGAATTCTAAGACAGCTGTCTAGAAATCAGAATACAGCCTCCACCTGTGAACTGTGGAAACTGTATCATTGATAGCAGTGATTCAAATGATGAGTAGGGAATTCAATGGGAGTTTCAAAGAAGCACTAAGACAGAGGACTACTGTAAGGCTTTGATATTTGATCTGGCAAAATGGCAATTAAAAACATAAATACCACCATTAAATATCCTTGGTGTCAGAAGTACCAGCGTATATTCCAGTGGAGGAATCTTTGAGGAGTGCTGAGAAATTGGAGGAGCACAGAGAGAACCCCCCCAGAATGGCTCTCAGGCTGGAGGAAACAGCTTACAACAGGAGGCTCCCTTTGCCTATCTTATCAAAAGAAGAAGCCTAGAAGGTAAACTTGATTATTCCGTACAAGCATATTCACAGAGGGAAATTTCCAGGGACTAGAAAGAGAGCTTTTGCATCCAGCAAAACAAAGTAGTACAAAATCTGCCATTAGGATCTGAAGCAATAGGAAAATATTTTTTTTGAAAGTGAGAGTGATCAAATGTTGAAACAAGCTGCCAAGAATAACAATGGAATCACCATCTTCTCCTATCTTTGTATTAACATTGGATTGGATGCCCTTGTCTTAGCCAAATGCACATTATGGACATGTACCAGGCAGCTGGATGCAATTGAGGAGGTCAGAGTCAGTGACCTAGTGGACTCTGCAGCCTCAAGGTATAAATCTGGAGTTGGAGTGGTTCCTCCTAGTGCATTCTGGAAAGGATATGATACCTTCTGCTTGTGCTTCAGGGCTTTCATCAATCTCTTCAAAGGATCACGATAAGGATCTTCACAGAAGCAGTTTCCCAAATCTGCAGGTTCCTGAGCTACTTGTCTGATATTTCCATCAAGTATCAGCAGTGTAGATCCTGCCTCCTTGTGCTTCATCTGTCTTTTTCATGGTCTTTTTGGCTGCCTGGACCTCTTCAGACACATCCCTAGCCGATAGCAACTTATGGGGTTATGTCTGCTAGACTTCTCATTCCTACAAAATTATCCAAGATTCACAGAGTTCAGCTTGTTTCTCTAGGTGTTTCTCTGCAGTCCATGGTTAGCTAATGAACACCTCAATTACAGCATTCATGAGAGATAGTTTACATTTTTTCATTAAAAATGTCACTGTAAGTCCAGTCTTCCCATGCTACAATATTTGAAGCCACTGCCAACGGCATACACGGCTGATATTAATTAAAGCAGAAGATGACAGCACTTGGAAAACGAACACTTTTCTCTGCTCAGATAAGTGACCTTTAATGAGTGCTTGTTCTTTAGTTAGACTAGGTCATTACTAGAGATTACCAAGCATTTTCAATAAACTGGAACTTCTGACTCATCCTTTGGCTTTAAACTTGAGCATTGAGAAGCGATGGAGACTCTTGTCTGTCCAGTACGCAGCGCTCTCTACCATTGTCACTAGCTGGCCCCACATCAACAGACAGCTAGTAATCCCTGAGTATCATTTTATCATGAGCAGCAGGAGAAGGGACGTTGTGAGCTTCATTTTCTCCCTCACAAGTAGAACCTTTCCTTTGCTTGCGCAGAACTGGGCTTAGGAAGCTGGAAGACCACCATCCCCTGACACAGTTCCTTTTATGGTCCATGCACAGCTTATGGAAAAAGGACGAAAAGTAAAGCTTGCAGTCTGTGTTGTCACACACATCCCAGCATACAGGCAGAATAAACTCCAAATAGCTGCGCTGCTGCATCTAATCTCTAGGAAGTATCTTCACCATGGCTTCACGCTGGGGCAATGAAACTGCAGCTGGTTGTGATCTGAGCTCCTAGTTTCTTCAGGGCACCGTCCTCCTCACAACACTGGAGTTTCAGAGTACTCTGCTGGAAGAAATCAATTTAGAGAGAAACTCTCCGTGCTCCTGTCTCAGTTGCATACAAGATCTCGTGTTCCATGAGGACAAAGCAGCCAGCATGACACACGCCGTGCAGAAGAAAGGGCAGTTGCCCTGTTCCGTGCTTGTGGCCACGATGGGGTGAAGGAAACAAAAATCTCCCAGCCAACTTCTTTGCTTGGAGAGGAGGGCTTCCCACCACTCTCCACAGCTAGTGGGCTCCATCAAACCCTGCAATGTGCTCCTTTCTGTGAGAAATTGCGCGTCGGTTTAAGACACTCAGAACAGAGGGCCTGCTCAGGAAGCTGTTGGAAATTATTGAGAGCAGCACTTCACATTTCCACAGCAGAAGCCTTTATGGGCTGGAAGTCTCAAACCTTGATCAGTTCCAATTGAACCACTTATAAAAAATGTGCACTGCTGGAATATTTTAAATGACTGTGTGCAGTGTGTGCTGACTGAACGTTAGGGGCTTCAATTAAATAACCGTTCAGAACATAATGAACTGAAAAATTTCACACTCTCTAAAGTGAGATAAGTATGAAGTGAAGGAGAGAGAATTAAGAAATAGTGCTCTGAATGTGACACCAGCCACTGCCTGATAAGATTGAGCCAGAAACACAACAGAACAGCTTGTCAATTGGGTCTTTTATTTATTTCCCAAACCCCTCAGAGGGCACCGGAAATGGTCAGGGCCTCTTGTTTTTTAAAAATGGGTGATGCTGCTTGTGCTGGAATTGGGGATGCACCTGCCCTGTGAGTTTGGCTGTGTCGTGTCTGAAATTAGGCACTTCCGGATGCACATTTAGAGCCAGCAGTTCCCTGCCATGGGCTGAGTGGTTAATCTGCAGCCCATGTCCGAGGTTTTGGTCTGAGATTCCACTAACACCAAGTCCTTCTGCAGTTCTTACATCTGCTAATGACATAATCTTCTCCTATGGCCCACCTGGACCAGACAGACGTAGTACAAGGTCTGAAACTCTGCCTACAGGTATGGAGAATGATGCAACGAAGACCACCCATGCTGGGGTTTTCTCTGTGTGTCCACGAAAGGAGAGAGAGGGACAGCAAAGGTAGAGATCCTGCACCACAGCACGAGGTGCTTGCTCTGGACTGCTGCAGCACAGCTTTACACAGGAAAAAACCTGGCACTCAGAGTGCCAACATACTGCATTTTGGTAACTGCTGACTTCATACAAGGGCTACTCTTGCTTTGTTCCATGGCTGGTTTATTAGCGCTGAAGGTAAATCCCTTTTACAGACTTCCCATGATCTCTAAAGCACACTTATTTGGTTTGAAATGGAACAAAATGAGATCTCATTCCAATAAGTACCGTATTTATCCCTTTACCAGAGAGTGCACGGGTGTCTTCAGAGATCTTGCAAATACGAAAGATGTCAAAAAAAACCCCTGACAAACCTAAGCAAACAGGAAAATTGACACATTTCATATTTTTAGGCTTATGAAGCCTAACATTTCTGTGTTTGAGGAAATGTTTTCAATTGACTCATTACCATTGCTCTGTCTATATTATTTCATCCCACCAAAAAGATCAGAAAGGTGAAAAGCAGGCGATTTTATTGAGTGGCTATTCCAAGTGGCAGAGAGATAACTCAATTTGCCAGCAGGTGTTCATGGGGATATGATGAATCAGGTGGGAGTCAGGAGCCTGCACTCATTCCAGTTTACCTGATATAAACCCAGCACAGGAAAAAACCCGAAGCAG
Organism: Nycticryphes semicollaris; assembly: GCA_013400055.1. Taxonomy (NCBI): domain Eukaryota; kingdom Metazoa; phylum Chordata; class Aves; order Charadriiformes; family Rostratulidae; genus Nycticryphes; species Nycticryphes semicollaris. The sequence continues at coordinate 689,161 of VXBJ01002874.1, read as the reverse complement.
ACTACAAAAGCAGTTTATAAGCATATGTGGTAAGTTTAATGATTTAGGAGTTCTATAAAAATTGTAAGTATGCTCTGATCTTCAAAAAAAGAGATTGTGAAATAAAATAAAATAGGACAGAAACTTATGCACACTTCCTCAAGCTCCGTATTGCCAAACTGATGAGAGGCTGTTATCAAAGACTTGGTCCGACTCGTCTTTCGAGGAATGTAGGAAATCCAGCTCAGACCACTGAACTTCCATTCTGTCATGCATAGAAAAAGCATCAAAAGCAATGCAAAAACCTTTCTCCTTAAACAACTGCGTAATTACCTGCCCATGGGATAAGTTTCTGCCTTCCCCCCTCAATTTGAATCTGCTTGCAATCTTAGGGCTGAGGGCTAATTACCTTCTTAATTTTGTCTATTTCCTTTAACAGAAATGTGAAGCATTAAGACCACTGCTTTGCCTTTTCAAATTCCTCCTGAGTGGTGGGTTTCTTGCTTTCTTTGCTATAGCATGAAGAGTCAGCGGTCAGCTATGTTGTACTGGGTTAGGTGAAGTTTCTCTGCCTTTCAGACTGCTCCTGGTCCTCCTACATAGAGAAGGATGAATAGGGCTGGGGCTGGACCAAGAAGGACTTTTCCAAGTTCAGATCCACATTTGTTCTTCAATTTACAGCAAAATTCATCCATGACATAAAGCTATTAAGATATTGAACACTTTGAGTCTTTTACTTCAATATTTCAGAGAAATGGGTTGAAGCCTTTAAATCATACGAGATTACGCTCTTGCACATCTCTTGGTCATTTCAAAGCCAAACCAGAGGTTTTAAATTTAGGTTGCTTTTGTGACCAACGAGGCATGGTTTTCTTCCGGCTCTCATGGTTGACCATGAGCTGTGATTAGGTCTGTCTCCACGTGGATTTTCTGCAGGGTAACGAAGTATGAGCTCATGAGGCTGGTCTGTCCCGAAAGCAGGGAACTATCTGGCTGGTGATTTTCATAGGACTTGGAAACCTCTGTTGTTGTCAAACTTGAAGACCACCAACAAATTCTTAACACTTAAGAAACACTTAAGTACCATGTAGGGAAATGCAAAGAGATCACGTCACTGCCCAGGTTTTGTTTCTTTAGAAAATCAGCCTTAAAAACATCAAAATAGGGTGCTTTGACAGATCCAGTGTTTTCTGAAGTTTTCTACATGAGGAAGACATGCTAAATCTCACTCTTCCCTGCAGATTCATGCAGTTTAGACCAATAACTTCCCGAGAGAACATTTTGTCACTAAATCAACCAGCTATGCCTTTCCCTACAGTGCCTTTCATTGCTTCATATATCTGTATCACAACTACTTTTTACCTTAAAAAGCCTTTAAATGGGCTCTCTCGTATAGAAGTTCCACCTTGACTTTGTTGTCTGTGTTTTTGGCAGGCTAACAGAAAATATTGCTTTTCATATCTTCTTGGAAATAGGATGATCAGTCCGTATCATTATGTGCTCTTCAGTGTTTTCAAGCTTACACTTTATTGGCGTTTGCCAACACTGAACCCAGGGAAGAAATCTCAATCAGAGCAGGTACAATTACACCTGTGAACAGCAGCCTGCCCTTGGGGGAGGCTTCACACTGCTGTTACAACATCACTTTCTTCTCCCAGTCCATGGCTAGGGAGAAAACAACTCCAATGCTTAGTGATCTTTAATTGCTAAAGATGAACTGCCTATTTCAGCAAGCACTTGTTCAAAACAAGTACCAGGCACATCTGCCTTTCTCTTTCTAGAAACAATCTTGTAGTTTGTTCACAAAACTATTTCACATGGTTCTGAAAATGTTTAACAGGCATCTCTCGTGACCGGGACCACAGATTCAGGCTCTGCCACCCTGCTGTGGCTCCTTCTTCATCTCAGGAAAGTACAGCAAAAATTTAGCTTTGTGAGAGCTGTGAGGCATTTGGAAACCATTGGGAGAGAACGTGCCATGAAAGTGAATGCCTTCACTGCGAGATGCAAATATATGTTAAGCAATAAAATCCTTGTTCCTAAATAGGCTTGTCTTGTTTTGATATTCAAGGATATGAAAAAGAGACATACAAACTTCTCATTTAATCCTGCCAAGATATAAAACTCGCCTGTTTTTATATAGTTGCCCAATATGGGCAACAAAAATAGCTTTCTTAATAAAGAAGAGGAAAAGGCTAGCTAATTTCTTGTGATGTAAAATCATGAGGGCCGTCTCAAGACTACACATCATTTTTAGGCTGAAGTTCTACCTGTTGAACCTCCTTTTACTGAGAAAAAACATGCTGCTGCTGATGCTTCTTGAAACCCAGCTTCCGATGACTGAACTGTTCTGTCAGAGAGCATTACTACTCCCAAAAGTAAAATCCGAAGAGAAGATTAATATACTTTGCCGCGAGTAAGCTTGATAACTATCATTGTATTGCATATTTGCTTCTCGTGGCAGACGATATTTGATCATTTGAAATGATTACTTAGCTTTGGCTGAAAATCTTTTGAATCAAGTCGCTATAAATCATCTGTCCCACAAGTATTGCTACGAACTAGCGAGCATTTAGACAGCATTAGCACAGACTAATAATTCCTCTCAAAGGGAGAAGGAGCAGAGAGTACCTCAAGTGTGTGTGTGTGTGTAAAAACCTCTGGGGACAATGCAGGAGATTTTTAAGCATCAGCTAAACCTCTCCCACGGAAAATAACCCACACCAGCGCCAAACTATATTGCAGTATTTTAAACTTAAAAGCCAAACTCAAACTTCTTTATTTTTCTCCTTTCCAGGGCAGACATAATTTCATCTAATCTTGAGGGACGGTGTTAGAATATTAATTTTGTGCAGTTTTACACTGGGACACGAGTTAGTAGTGTCAAATATTTCATATCCCTGTAGTTGAAGGGAGCCTGTTCAGAAGCCCAGAGCTGTAGCTTCCACAAAAGAGGGCTGAGAACTGGTGACAGCATCTCCATGTCTAAGGTTTGGGTGATAGCACTTGTACTACTTCATGAAAAAATTATACAGGAAACACTATTATTTTCCATAGCTTCTTCTTCTTTGAAAGATTTGTGTGTCATTCCTGCATTAAAGTGTTCAGTTAAAACTTCCTGCAGTATTATGGCAGCAGACTCATAATTGTAGTTGACACCTAAAAACTGTGCAAAAAAAAGTACGTGAAAAACAGCTTTCCAAAAATCACTCAGCTCTGACGTAATACTGAAGGTGCGATGATTTTATTGACATAAGAAGTGACTACTTTTGATTTATCTGCAAACACTTCTTCAATGGATGATGCAATTTAAAATTATTAAATAGGCACTTTGATGGATACTTTTCAGAGGTTTCAAAAATGACAATGTACTTCAGCTCTAATTTCCAAGCGTCAGCTTAAGAGACCCAACATACCGATGTATCCTTTAGGAATTGAAACCACTACACAGAACCAAGGATTTCTTTTTTTTATTTTATTTTTCCTAATCTTGTGGCTCGTTGAAATCCAGGTATTATTAAAATGCAGTATAATTAGGCCTCGGTCATCTGAAACCACCACCACCACTTCCTTACTCCCTTTGCTTGTTTATGCCTTTCAGCTGTGGTTAGATGCTGCTTTAGAGCTGTGGGAAAAATCACATGTATACGTGAAAAACATTAAAGGGACAAATTATGGATTTGCATAATTAGAAGCTAAGGTAGAGTAAGTTAATAAGGATGTTAGTGAAAATTATTTTAAACAGCTTACTGTGATCTATACGTTTTCTGATGTCTGTTTTACGCTATTGCTTTTACTTCAAATCCATAGTAATTCTGGTCCTTTTGTTACTAACCACTCAATAGTAGCTTGACAGCAGAACTACATCTTCGTTCTCATTTAATAACTATTTATCATCCTGTATCTGCCCATTTTCAAGAAGGAATAAAGTTAAGTGTTCCAGAAATTGGAAAAAATTGAAACTTGACCTTTATTAAGTGGGTTAATTGTCACAATCTCAGCATGTATGAAATTAATGACCAAAAAGTGGAACTTCAGAGTTTCAGAAGACTAGGTTAATGTCCAAAAAAGTCTAAACTCTGACCTTCTTGACATATGCCAAAAGAAACAGCCACCCTAATAAATTACTACCTGTGTGCAATTATAATAAAACCATTCCTAGCATCCAATCACTTGAATTAATTGCTGCGAGGCAGCGGGGCTATCATACAGATATTCAAGTTAGTCTAAAAATTCCTTTACAGTTCACAGGAGGCTGTTTGTGTGTGCTTCTTTCAGTATGGAGATTCTGGTTTAACATTTCATACCTTTGCGCCACAAACCTGTGTACAACCCCACTTAATAGCACAGAAATTAGGAATGTTGGCTGAGTTCGTAACAGCACAAAATGTGGTGAACCAGCATGGAATAAAGCAAAGGGAAATGAATTTGCCTTAACCCATAGCGTAAAGCGATTGCTAGATGAAGAACACCTATATGGCTCCCAAATTTCATAGAATCAAAGAATCACAGAATGACGTGGGGTTAGAAGGGACCTCTGGAGATCATCTAGTCCAACTTTCCTGCCAAAGCAGGTCCACCCAGAGCAGGTGGCACAGGAATGTGTCCAGGCAGGTTTTGAATATTTGCAGAGATTGAGACTCCACCACCTCTCTGGGCAGTCTGTTCCAGGGCTCTGCCACCCTCAAAGTATAGAAGTTCCTCCTCATGTTTAGATGGAACTTTCTGTGTTCAAGTTTGAGCTCGTTACCTCTTGTACTGTCACTGGACACAACTGGAAAAAGACTGGCCCCTTCCTTTTGACACCCAACCTTTAAATATTTATAGTGTTGATCAGATCTCCCCTCAGTCTTTTCCAGGCTAAAAAGACCCAAGTCCCTCAGTCTTTTCTCGTAAGAGAGATGTACCAGTCCCTTAATCATCTCTGTGGTCCTCTGCTGTACCCTCTCCAGCAGTTCCCTGTCCTTCTTGAAATGGGGAGCCCAGAACTGAACAGAGTTTTGAGACTTAGAGAGGAGACACAGACAACTTTTGTCAATACGACAACAAAGTGCAGAACATTTAAATCAAACAGTATTCACAAAATAAAAATTAATAAAATAAAGAATACTCCATTTTCACAGAACCAAGCCAGCAGCACAAAGCGAAACCTACTGGCTCCCACAGCACCGGGTCAATCCCAGGGCAGGGGGACAGCCAGTGCATCTTGGGGAGGGGTGGGTGGCCCCAGCCTGACACAAAGCTGGCTGGTAACACCTCTAAGTGAGACGAGGCACCACAACAGAATTAGGCTACAGTTGGTCCTGCCTCACAGAGGAAGAACAGTGGGATGCTACAAGGAAACTTCATTTTGGCCCCTCTTGATTCTGTTTGGAGGAAAAACGACTTGAGCATTCAGGGCTGTCAAGCTGGCCCACTTCTCAAGAACAATATATGCTTAATATTAAATAAAATCCTAAGTGTTTAAGTTCAATTATCTAATTTCTGCTGGTGTTCAATTATCTAATTTCTGCTGGTATCCGACTCTGTGCATAAGTGACTCAATTGGGAAATCAACATCCCTCAGACATGCAAGATTTCATTCCCCGTCCTCATGCAGATTTTAAACACCTTTCTGACGAAGCAAAGTCAAGTCTCAAAGGGCCACAGACCTGCTTCACTCCAGGCAGAATCATAGAATGGTTAGAGTTGGAAGGAACCTTCAAGATCATCAAGTTCCAACCCCCCTGCCATGGACAGAGACACCTCCCACTAGAGCAGGTCGCTCAAAACCCCATCCAGCCTGGGCAGTTTGTATTAAACTGCTTGAAGGCACAAGCTGTGGTGGGTCAGCACTACCTATTTTGTCACATTGGAACTGGATTTTTCTGGAAAATTGTCTCATTTCTCCAAATTGGGAAGTTAAAAAAAAATCCAAAAATTATGAAACAATCAGGAAAACAAATAAAAGGAATTCAGAGCAGAGTCAGAGGGAATTGCTGGGAAGATGGAAGGCTCAGGTTCAAAACCCTCTTCTGTGCTTGATCAACTTCATATAATAAAAGTGTCCTACACACGTAGAATCATAGAATTGTCTAGGTTGGAAGGGACCTTCAAAATCATCTAGTCCAACCGTCAACCTAACTCTGACAAAAAAACATCACTAAACCATGTCCCCAAGCACCATGTCAACCTGTCTTTTGAACACCTCCAGGGGTGGTGCCTCAACCACTTCCCTGGGCAGCCCATTCCAAGGCTTGATAACCCTTTCCACATATATAAAAGGTTCCCAAGTCTAGACACACCGTATTTCAGGTGAGCGTCCTGAATACAACACTATCTTCTATTTTCATATTACTCCCCGTGGCTTTGTCTGATTCATAAAGCCTTTCCCCACCCTCTCGGTGGCGAGCAGTTCTCCCACAAGGGCAGAGGAGCAGGTTGATGGACAATGGCGACTCCAGTCCAGACTTCACTCAGGTTGCCCTCAGCACGGCTCAAAGGGCCACAGTCTCTTCACTGCCACTTTAACACAACAGTTTGGAATTCCTAAGTTTCCACCCATTTCCTAGGCAAAAGTGAAGCCCTGGTCTAATTGTGAAATGTATGGCTTGATTAAAAATCCACATTAATTACAGTACTAATTGGAGATAGTTTTTGTTTTGGGTTGGTTTTTTTTTTTGAATGCTCACTAAAATAATTCCTAGACGACTTCTTCATCAGGACAGTGACACTGCTCCCGAGACAAGCCAGCTGGTAATCATCTCTCCAGCTTTTATTTGCCACTTAAGGGCATCTCCTCGCTTTCCTCCCCTATCCAGCTTCATCTAGGCCGGATGAAAAACAGCAGCAGCTCCAGCTGTGAAGGTTTCCTCGCAAGAGGGACAAGGGCAGAAGACAAAGGCTTCCTGGTTTCCCCACCCTTACCCTTCCAGCACGGACCACACGACGCTTTCTGGGCAACGCAAACGCTGACGACCAGCTTGATTGCTTTTGTGAGCTGCCGGCTCCAGTCCACGCTGCTACCGACGTCTACACTGAAACTACAGAAAATCGATTATGACTAAAAGATAGAAGGCACAAACCCCTAAATTTTGTTACGAGCAGATGAGTACCCCACAGCCCCCAGCGGAAGCTGCCGCACTAAACTTACTCGAGCAGATTTCAAAGCCTGGTGCTGATAATCCAGGAGCAGTAAGTAGTAAAGCACCCCATAGTCAGCAAAAGCCGACAAAAAAAAAAAACA
>VXBJ01002874.1:620317-681872 GCA_013400055.1 Nycticryphes semicollaris | reverse complement strand
GGCACCAAGGTATGGCAGCATTTGACAAAATTTCAGTTGGTGGCTTTTTTTCACTGAACAAGTGATCACGGACAGATTTCACTGGGGTTCCTACAGCTCAAGGTTATGTCCTTTCCACCAGCTCCACAGCAGTCACTCATTCCGCTTTGAAACCCACCCAATACACCAAGGGAACCTACAGAGCCCCAAAATCTGAAAGAACCCAGGACCGCTCAACGCTTTTTCCCCTCCTCCCCCCCCTCAAAGTATGGATTGAGATTTATTTATTTAAACTGAAAAAAAGATCCCGCCGCACGGTTGCCAAACTTGTGGCATTTGTTAGGAAATAGATGTAAGAAGCCGAGAAACGCTAAGGAAGCTCTTCTAGCCATGAGTCACACGATGTGCTCTGCTGTGTAGAGGAAGCCAGGCAGGGGAAGAAGGAAGCCCGTTAGAAATTATTAAACAGACGGTAACGTTGTGAAAATCAGGTGGTCGTATCCGACTTCAATGAGGATCGGGTTAAAAAACAACCCAAACAACTAAATAAATCCTCTAGAGAAAAAGGAATGGGTGTTGCTTCACCTGAGGGATTTGGTTGTTTTCCTGAACGCTCCCGCTTGGCACAGAGTAACGAGAAACAGCAAGGACTGGGTTGCAGTCCACGAAAATCAGAAAAGAGCAGTGGATTTGGGGAGCGTCTTCATTGTGTCAGGCCGAAACCCCTCGAAATACGTTTCTCCACGACTTCCCGCGCCTTTCTGTAAAATAAGGGCGACAGAAGTGGCAGCAGCAAACCTTAAATTCCTGCTTTGTAAAGGTGTGAACTACAGAAGAGCAGTTTGTGCAATCTAAATCTCCCGGCGGGCCTTTGCAACGGCCGAGCTTCACAGCTCCGCCATGACCATTCCTCTCTAAAGGCAAAGCAGCCGCAAAGGCCGCAGGTTTGAGGTGCCCGGGTTTTCCTAGGCCTACCGCCTTCTGATCCAAAGTCCTAAGGAAGGAATGCTTCTTTCAGCCAAGAGGCTAAAATGCAACTTGTTTTAGCCAAGATCTTACCCCTCCCCGGCAGCCGGGAGGCTCTCGGCTCTTGTGTGCTCCCGTCAGCGCTCCAGCTGAGGTAGAGGTTCTGTGACTTCCAGGCATTTTTGGTTGGTTGGTTGGTTTTTCAGAGCAGAGGTTGTCGCTCCATCTCACGGTAGGGAGCCAAAGAAGTTATGGGCTGCTGGGGAAACGATTCCTCGGTAGGTAGGGACAGGCAAAATTCAGAAAAGCTTCCCCCCTCCCGTCCCACTCCCCAACATTTGTTTTTGGAGACCGGTCCGAGAAATCCAAGTGCTATCTTTCTTACAGGAATTCTTCAGAGAGAGCTAAACAGAAGCAAGATTTGGCATTTAGCCTGGGATTAGTGTGAACAGCCTCTGAACCAAACACTAGGAAGAAAGTTAACTTTAAAACGCTTTGAAAGGTCTGTTTTCGTGACAGATGGTAATAAGGGCTCATCAGCGCCAACTTGGTTTTTTTTTGTTTCCACCTCAGTTTTCAAAAGCTTAAGTTTTAGGTTAGTGCTTCTGAGAAACTGTTATATGCACAGAGGAAAAATGCAAATTACAAAATTAGATTACTCATTATTTGTATTGTGTGCAACTTAACTTTTCTAAACAGCACTAACATCTGAAGAGGAAGAATTTGGCCGTGCACTTAACAGACCACTTTCCCTTTCTGTTCACTGGAATCCTTTTATTTATTTATTTAAATGTATTTTTTATTTTTCCAGCTATTTCTCTATTTTGATGGTTGGACTCGATGATCCCCAAGGGTCTCTTCCAACCTGAATGATCCTATGATTGTCCTTTAATCTTTATGGGGACACCCGGACAGTTATTCCTCTCCCCACAGACCCCAAAAGAGACAGCGGTCGGCAGAGGTTGTGGTTTGTACAATACACTCACTGGGGAAGACATGGTAGAACTATGTTTTATTCAAGAAAACCCACACATTCTGTCCTGTGGCGACCACAGGCTTTGCTAAGCCATAGATATCAGCAAATACCGGAACAAAATACAGTGTATCAGATTGAATCAAAGCATTTAAATTCTGAATTACAGCTATTCATTTTCAGGGAAGGCTACTTTCAGAATGGCATCATAGTTATCTCGTACAATGTGGTGCAACGTAACCGGCAGAAACAGAAACGGAACATTGGTCCTAATAAAACCCAAAGTGTAATGACTTTTGTATGACATTTAAAAGTGTCAAGACAACAATTCATAACATTCTACCAAAGGCAGCATAGAGTTACAAAAATACTGGTCCAGCATCTTGTTAGTGGTGAAGCAATATCCAAGGTGCGATGGCAATGTGCCATTCTTAGTCACATAATTTTTTTAAAAAACTATTTTTTTTTTCTATTTTCCCCATACTGATGCTAGCTGAACACCAAAACTGTTATGACAACCTGAAAGAAAGTCACTTTCCTGTGTACTGCACCAGAGATTTATGCAAAAAACACGTTTTCCCAGTCGCAGTGTAAAAAAAGCAAAACCTAATAAAAGCATGAATTTGCCAAAAGACGTTTTACTCATCAACTGATCTTGGATGAGCAGGTTGCAACATCTATTGAGCTTTAAACAATTGCTCAAGCTTGTCCATTTTATCCGTTATCTTGCATTTAAGGATACAGAGGTAAAAGACAAAGTCCTTGATACCGAGAACAGAATTAAATCACTTCATAGCCCTCTCCTTTCACCCACAAAATAAAAACATTTCGCCCTCCTCTCCTCCCAGTACCCAGGTAATTTCAAAGTCAAGCCTTGGAATTACCCTCCTGATACTGCTCTGTGCTAGGATTCTACTGTTTCCTCCTAGAAGTTAAAACATAGTATGACGGTGACCAAAGCTGCTGGAGAGAGTAGACGTGCTTCATTTGTGGAGGTATCCCAAGAAACGTGCCTCAGCTGGAGACACAATCTCCATGGCAAAGCGTATTGCAGACTTGGGCAAAAATCCATCAGCCTGCCTGCCATTTCCTTCAGGAAAACAGCATCAATTAATATCTTAACCAAAAGATGAAGTTGAGTAAGATCAGGTAACCATGTCACAGTCATTGTTACATCCAACAACACAGAAATGAAGGAGTAAGCAGACAGGGATATTCATCACATTTTCCTTTTAGTAAGGGTTTAGTCAAAAGTAGCTTTGAAAATCTCTAGCTGGTTGTGAAAACCTGAAGAAGCTGGGAAGCGACCTCACTTGGAACAGTACAGTTTAAAGCTGTGGCTTGGCCTATCTGCTTTCAAACTCTCCAGCAGCACTGCCAACCTCCTAAATAAAAGGTACCACCTGGCAATAAAAAGAAGTCAGCCTTTAAAAGTTGGTGAATGTTGTATATTGCAGCAGCCTAACTCTGACTGAAGAAGAAAGATGAGATATTTTTATACAGTAAACGAGACAAAATAAACTGAAATCCTCAGAGATCACTTGAAGTGTATACAATTTGGATTCTCATCAACATTTAAACCTACCAATCATAAGGTTGCCACCTTACCTTTTTTATGGACTGGCACACCTGATTTTAAACAGGTTTTCCTCCAGTCTCCCAAGTTTCTGATCCTCTTATCCAGTTTTCTGCTGTACTGCTCTCCCACCTTCCTGCTGAATACCGAGTCACTCCTGCCTTCTGCTTTTCTTGGCAGGAGGCAGAGCAAGCTTTTAATTTCGGTAGTCAGAGTGACAGAACAACAAAAGCACAGCAGATAGAAGAGCTTAATTCTTCCCCAGGAAGAAAATACATTTGGTTCAATAAAGGGCTGCAAAATCTTCCAAAGGCACCTCTTTCCCCAGTTTTTGCCTGAAAGCAAGATGGCAATCTTAATTGAAAAGGGATGCTAAGTCTTTTAAATAACTTAAAAATTCATTTTTATATAAAGCAGCAAAAACATTTTTCTCTGCGGAAAGAGAAATGTTAACAAAGAAACACACCAACATAAATGCACTGTTCATAAACTTCAGCTAATTTAACTTCACAAGAAAGTAAAATTTTAGGACTATTCTTTAACCTCATCAGTACTTTCTGAAGAAGATTCTTTGGCATCTTCAGTCTCTCTGTTGCTTTTCTCTTTATTTAGGTTTTCACTTTCTGATTTGGTCCCATTAAATAGAGAGTTTTCACCATTTACAAACCCATTCTCTGTGACTTCAGCGTCAATAGCTTCATCAATCTTTAAGTCCCCTTGCTCTTCCACATCTTCAAGGTTTCTCAAGACAATGGGGAGTCTAGAGTCTGCCACAGTGTTCTCCAACAAGGCAATATTGCTCTCTTCGTATTTAGGAAGCGGAGCTCCATCTGCCATTTGTTTGGTATAATACTCTCGGCTCGCAGCTGCGCTCTTCACTGCTTTCTCCAAGATCTCCTTTTCGCCCAAGCGCAATTTGATAGCCATTACCGCATGTGAAGTCAGGTCGTGGGTCTCCAGGAAAGACTTATCATCCTGTTAGAAAAGAAAAAGCGTGTTTTGTTAGTAACAACCAACACAATAAAGAAATAAAAATAATAATCCCTCAACTTTTTCCCCTCTGTGCATTAGTAAGTGACACTGGGTTCTTCAGGCTGAGCCAAACGGATGTAAAAGAACGGGGGGGCTCTGCATGGAGTCCCAGTGAAATTTGTCAAGAATTCACAAAGGCAGCAAAAATTTCCCAGCACAGATCAGCCTGTGTAACAAGCAAAGTGAGGAGACTTCACAAATCTAGGAAACGTGTAGGTTCACTTATACGGTCACAATAGGAGCACGTTTCTTTGCTCTCTGGAGAGCGCAGCTAACAGACAAGTTGAAACTGATTCCCCATTTCACTTGCAGAGAAAATCTGGTAGCCTCTATTTGGAGAATCAAAGAAAAAAAATACATTAAGAAAATGACATTAAGAAAATTTTCTTTTTTGCAATCTTATTTGGTTTTCCTTAGATAATGCAAATCTGTTTCTACACTTTAAAAAGTACAGAATGAATTATGTACTGACAGTCAGATAAAAGTCTGTAAGGACAAGATGGGGGACAAAATACCTTTTCCTACAATCATAACAGAGACCATTTCAGACATTTAAATTACATATAATGATAATTTTACCTCCACAGTTGTTTTATAGGTTTTCAAAAGGAGGGATGCTCTGGCTTCCAGGAATGTCCAAAGTTTAACTTCATTGTCCCAGCTGATGGGAAACTCTGAGTTCCCCAGGGTGAAGATTTTGTCAATGGCATGCTCGCCTATCAAGTGTTCCTTCAGCTCTTCTGCAATAAGTATAAAACCAATCTGTTAAAAACCATCTTATCATTCACTTTGTCAGTTGACAAACTGCAGAAAGATTTATTTTCAATAGTATAGCTTTGAGCAGCTAACAAAAATAAAACCAAACCCCTCTCCTCAAATAAGAATTATCAGATAGGCTGGTTATTTCTAGGATACTCCTCAAAGAGGAGTCTTGAGGTTAGCAGAAAATGGACCTTCTGCTCCACTCTGAAACAGAGACACTTTATATATCATAGCCTCTGATACACAGCAGAGCTCTGGGACAGTCAGATGGAATGTTTTGTATAATACCCAATAAACAAAAGGGAGTAATTCTTTAAAGAGTTCAGTGAACTTTTCAGTGAATAAAAGGAACGGGCAAAAAGCAATGGAATTATTTTTCCTAATTGTTTTGGTAATCTTCTTCAGTAGCAGAAACTCCCTACAGTTGGTCAGAGAAGACATCCATCAAACAAACCTCACACAGAGTAGAAAATGTTTAATCAGCTCCTTGACATTACACAAATTCCATTAATCTTTTAATTACCAAATTTCACTCCTGCAAAGCAGCTATCACCAACTCCACAAACCACTTGCATGTAGTTTCTCAATAAACAATTTCCTTATACAGTGTTTAAGACATACGAATAACCTGAGCACAACCATATATTAATGCAATTAAAATGTTTAACTAGCTACAGTTTCTCCTCTGAGCTAAATTTCACCCCCCCTCATCTGCATCCTCTAGAATTTGCTTTACTTGAATTTACTTCCCTGAAACGGTCAGGCCATCGGACTAGATGATCGCTGTAGGTCCCTTCCAACTGAACTATTCTATTCTATTCTAATCTCTTCAGAAACTCTAAAAGATGGATGACAGGACGCTGTGAAGGCACAACACTAAAAAAGGCAGGTTATTTTTATTAAAGAAAGCAGACGTGCAAAAAACTTAGCAACTTCAGTATTCCTACTGGTATTGATTGTACGTGTATTTTCCCCATAAAACCCCCTAAACATAAGAGAAACACTACAAAGGCAGTTGGCAAAAACATACGTTGGTTTTAGGTCATGAGTTATAAAAATACTGACGTATTTCAACTTTGAAACTTCTTTCCCATATTTCTCCTACAGTGCAGAATATTCCAGTTCCATACCTACAAGATTCTATCAGCAACGGCTAAAAAGATATGATTTTAAGCACATAAACCCCCCTCTAGGTTCTGTGAACCATTTTTAAACCTAAGAACTAAAGATGAAGCTCCGAAGCTCACTCATTCACAACAGCCTGGGAGATTAAAAAAAAATAATTAAAAAATTGCATCACCATATGCTTCGGGAGTTCCAGAAAGGCCTGTGTTACTGAAATACTCTCTCAGACAACACGGCCAAAGGATCTGGTATCTCATTAGGTTATAGATCTCTTTTTAACCTTCACTCCACAACCTTTCCAATGTTCTAGCTTAATGTTTTATATAAATCCCTATTTGCATTCCTGCATTAAAATCCAACCCCCCCAAAAAACCCCAACCCCAAACCAAACGTAAGTGAGGTTATCTTTATGAATCATCTTACCTTCAGTCATACAAAACACTCGAAGGAAAGCCAAAAGCTGGGCAGAGATGGGAGGCTCAGTGGAGTGCAAGGCAAAAACACTAGAACTAATAAAAGAAACAGCAACAGTAAATGCAAGTTCTATTGTCATGTCCTTGACCTTATTTCAATATAAAGGACCTCAAAGTCTACAAGTACCCTGTTACAAAAATAAGTTTTACAAAATTGGGTAATAGTAGTTCAAATTGAAGACAAGCTTCCCTAACCTGCATCTGAAAACAACAATTATCTCCACGATTTTACACTTATAATTATTTTTATACTTCTTTGATAATAAATTCATGAAAATGCAGTGTTTTGCGTCTGCTGTTCTAAGAGTACCCTCTGGACTGAAAAAACTAAAGGAAAACACCGTGGTTCACATACTGAGCATTGTAGTATGTCTGCAAGGGATAGGAAAGAAAGAAAAACCACAGATTGCTTCACATTAAACCTTACTCTGTTTTTGTTCAAATGGTTATTAAACCAAAGGCTTTTTTTCCTTATATATAGTCCCAATTAGATGATAATATAGCCCAGAGAACGTCTGTAAATATATTACAACAGCTTTAATTTGCTATACAAACCCTATTTTACCCATATATTACACCTAAGAAAGCTATCACAGAACAGTTTTATATACGCTTTACTGGACACTGTATACTTTGGAAATGCTTTAAAAAACCCATGGCATTGTGTTTTACTTACGTTGGGATACCAGCACGAGCTAAGACCTCTGCCTTCATAGCATACAGCCTGTCACTTTTACTCACGCCAAGCTTTATTTTCACTCTGTCATGTGAATTATTATCAAAGAAAAAACCACTGTGGATCACAAATTCAGCGTTTGACCGAGTGCCATAAAAAATGTAAATCTAGAAGGATGAAAAGAGAAGTGAAGGGACAGGAAAAAAGCTTAAGATCAGCTCACAAAACTGACATGATTTGAAAGTTATTTCCTGAAAGAGTTACTATTCTGAGTACACGGTATATTTGGTTATATAAAGAAACACACTTTGTTTTCTGGTATTGATTCAAATGCTGTATATAGTGTGGCAATATACTTTAGAGGTAGATGTAAACATATCCACGTAACAGACTTTGAAAGGAGAGAGCAGGTTCTTACTCTATACTTTGAAATAAAAATACTTTGTTTTCTCACACTGTCATAAAATATCAGTACATGGAAATAAGTTTTCAAAGATCCTGTGCCTTTTAAAGGCAAAAAACCCCCATCTGGGACACGGAAGGTCCATAAAAGCAACTGTGTTTCTGGGGTCTTTTCCCACCTCATATGCCCACCCGAAAAAGTAACCTATGCTGCTGATGGACCAACTTTTCTTTTGTTTTAATGTTACCTTAAGGCATGGATATACCAAACTACATCACACGGAGAGATCTGATCTGTGTTGAGTCAGTAGTTATTTTTGTGTTGAACTCTGAACTCTTTATCTAAAACAAATAGGTTACTTCAATTTGCATTAAAAAAACAGAAGTTCCTTAACACAACCTAAAAAAAGTGTCTAATTCAGGGCTAGGCTATAGGAAGTACATGGGACGAGATCAAAGTAGCAATACTCTGCATCAAAAGGGTGTTTTCCCCTTTTGTTTGATAATGGAATTGTCAACCAGAAAAAAAAGTGTCAACAGTTACAGAACTCCCTCTTTAACCTCAGGGTACAGCAATGCTCGGGGTATGTGTAACCTGCCACTCCTCTCCAGCTGACAGAGAAAGGCACAGTGTTCACTTCAGGGCTCAACAACGCTAAGGACGCCATCTACTTCCTTTGTTTTCAACCCTAGATCAGAATTATTTATCCTAAGCGCTAAATGCTTAAGTGTTCTAGTAAACATTACACTGTCATACACCCATATAAATCAGCAAGTGAGCTGCCTAGGTATGTTAAGGCAGGGATTAAAAAGAGAGCTGTTAACCCTCTCAAGCTTTAAAACTACTGTGATACACCTCATATTAACCTGAAAGTCACATATCATGTAAGAGCATACTGTATAACCTACACATGCTAACACGGTTTTACAAAAAAATAAAGTCAATTAAACAGAACCAGAAAGTTGCTTTATTCAATGCCAGTGTTTGATAGATTGGGGACTTCTGCTGCCTCACATTTTTTTAGTGGTAAAAGCAAGAATCATACACTCTTCCTGCTGAAAGGGTAAGAAATAACATCTGCACAGCATATTAAAAGACCGAAGCATTATATAATTAAAGTGCTTTAATGATGTTGTTAAAGTTCGTACAGAATTAAAAAAAAAAAGTCTGATAAATAGCAGACAAAGCGAAACTACTAAAATAAAATTGAAATAGAGGAAGCCTCTATAATTGCAAAGGAGAGAGCAGCCAGAACAGCTCTATGACACATCCATTGCCAGCTGTGGAAAATTATAAATTGGATCACTTCTAGAAAAAACTGTGGACCTCTTTTAACTCATCATACCGGTCTTGGAAAATATCAGCAACTACTTGACTACCAGAACAAATTTTAAGAGCCACACACACACACACAAAATATACAATCACTGTAAACCCCAGCATATCAATGAGGATAAATACACCTCTGGAAAGATATACTTAAAGTTTTTTTTCAGGCACACTTTTTTTAACAAAGAAGGTAACAATACATGAGAGAAATGAAAATCAAAATACTATTAAGTGTAAGATTGGCAAAATAATACCCTAAAGGTAGTAACTCAGAGGCTGAGTTACAAAACACTTCAGGATGTTTGTGTTTTCTGGCCATGCTGACTACAGGTGCACAAGCAGTGAGAAAACGGAGGGCTAGTACATGGGAGGGTTTGGGCCACTCTTTTGTTTCTTAGCAGTTCTGGACAAAATACTGAATTCTGAACTGTTCCACGCATCTTTGGGAAGACTCACCCTGTGGTGTTTTGTGTTCCAGGATGAAGCGGTGTGTACATGTGCGTGTGAAAGGGATGGAAGGTATTTTTAGGTCTTTTCTCATTTTCACTAAGCACGGGAATGGCAACATGGGTCAACTGACTGGCAACTACATTGCATTTAACCTCTTCTTAAACGGAGACTAACAAGCAACACAAACCAACAGCTGTTTTTAAGAAAGACTATACAATCTGCTATTGCAGACAAAATGATGCCCCAAATCTAAAATATATTTATCTTTGGTCCTTTGGATATGACCTTCTATTAATCTCATCCCGAATACCATGCTTAGTGCCTGTGTATTTACCAGTGATTTGGCTCTCTAAAATATGAGGAATCAAAATTCTACTAAAGTTGGGGTCTACCAAATGATAGAAAATATCTTATTCTTAAAAGTGTGCACTTAGTTTGGTAGTATTTTCACACAGAATTAGCTCAGCATAATAGAATGCAAATGTAGCAGGGCTTAATCCACACTACTCTGCTATTAAAATATTTTAGGGAGTTACCAAGTGTCCACAAAATTTAATTAAAGAACAATTATGTAGATAACTGTTCACACTACCTGTTCTCCAGGCTTAAAATCTTGAAGTGCTACACATTCACACCGGTCATCTTCTAAATTGTAGCCTGTAGTGATCTATCCAAAGAAAGAATAACAAAAGCAACTTTAGCATTTTATATTTATCTCCCCCACCACTGACAAAACATCATCCTACTGAAAATAGATATTAAGAATAGCAATTGCATACATTTCCTTCTCTGGACAATATAATATAGTTGGTAGTAATTGTTTTAGGATTCCTGAGCAATCTCTTCTTAAAAAAAAAAGATATCTCTGCATTAAAGAAATCTAAGGGAAGAAATAACTTACCTGAAGCGAACGGAAGGCTCTGAGGAAAGTACCCTCCATAGAGCACAGACAGCCCCATGCTAAAGCCTGCAGCTTGTTATGAAGTTCTGGAGTTTTCAATCACCCCTACGAGGCCCAGGGGAGCAAGGCACCGACAGCTCTATAGGCTGAGCTTTATCCTTCAACTGCCAGCACATTTTTGATCTCTCAGTGAAAAAGGATTAGATAACTGCGGATCTTTAGGGGATACAATCTTCAGAGAATTATAATTTACTTGCAAATAATCCCTTTATCTAAACTTAAGTAATACTCTTAAAATGCTAAAAGGATTTTTTTTTTGATGGTAGCAAGCAACAGAAGAGGACAAATTCTCTTAACAAATCTGTGCTTCTCTGAAAAAAAGTTATGAACCCATAAAGTGCTCACACGAACAAGTAAAGCTATCCGAAAAATGTAATACTTTTCAGAGTGACAAACAGCATGTTCTTGAATGGTATTACCAAAGATGCAGGCACAGATGCAGCCACAGGATGGACCATAAGCTGCTGAACAATCGGGAAGCAACTGCTATGGTAGGTATTATGAATTCAGTACTGGAAAAATATGCTCTGGGCCTGGGGGAAAAAAAAATAATCTAGAAAATGATGAAGTTTCAGCCTTTGTAAATTAAAATATACTTGAGTTGCAGTATACCCTGATTCCTATCTTGAATGCAGCTTATCCGAAGACAGAACTCCATGCAGCATTTTGAAAGCTTGGTCGATGGCTTGTATGTTAACAGTTTTATGCTGCTTGCGTCATCAAGAGAGCATTTGTCAGCCAAAAGAGTGCTTTTCAAGTGAGGAGGGTGAACTCGCAAATCCGAAACAGCAGCCCCCAACACGGGCAGCCTGGTCCTGCGGAACCTCACAGAACTGCTCGCACGTGAGTGCCATCACCTCAGCTCTATGAACGAACTGATGGTACGTTGAGATCAGAAGAGAACGCTGGCATGACGGAGCAGGCATCACATGCAGTCATTTGGGGAAAAAAAAAAGGTCAACTTCCATTCAAAATGGTGAGCTCTCGACAGCACTTGACCTGCCCTGAATTTTTCTTCATGAAATACTTCCAAATGTGGAAACTCCTTTCCAGTTTCTTGAAATGTCCGCAGAACATAGGGCTTTAAAGGACTGGAGAAATTCCAGTATGTTGAGAGAAGTATTCAGTCAGTTTAAGCATGCTTCACTCGAGTACTGCTCTTTTTTTGGACTGTTTTTTATTTTTGCCTTTTTTTTTTTTTAAAAGCCACTAAAAAACACCAGCAACACTTCTAAAAGGCTTTTCTATAAAACATAATGGAGTGCTAGACTCTTATTTCCTCTTTCTTTTAATAGCAGTCATGTAAGAGAATTAACAGGGTGTTTACTTCTCTTCCCACATGATAGCTGACAAATTGCATCCCTTCAGTTTTATTTCTGAAGCAGACTGATATATGAATTTCAAGTTGTACATAAAGCATGCAATAGTCCGCTTGGTCAGTGATTAAGGATGGACCCAGCCCAACAGGCAGAACGTAGCCTATTTAAAGCTCTGGCAGAACTGGTAATCAACCTCTGACTGTCAAAATACAATCCCACTAAAGAATAACAATGAGAAATGCATGAAGACAACCATTTTGATATAGTTCTTAGTGGCAGGTTGATCTAATTAATAGTGTCAGAAGCAAGAAAAAGCTGGATGGACCTAGCTCCAGATAAAACCCAAAGAGCATTTTATTATCTAGCTCATGGAAAGGAGCCCTGTGGAACAAAGCAAGAACAGGGACCTGTAGTAGCCAACTGACTCAAGAAGTATTTCAGCACTATCTTCACAATAGACCAGCCAGGGGTGTATAAAAAGCCATCTTTGGATTCTTACTTTCCTGAACTGAAGAACAATTACCTTCATGTATTTTGAAGAGATGTGCTACGGTTAAAGCAGAACCCACCCGTATCCCACTCTGCAACAATACGAACTACAATACAACACAGACAGCTGTAGTTACCCTAACAGCTCTCAGTTACCTTAGGAGGTTTTTTCCCTGTTTCTAATAGTACAAGGAAACTAACACACGACAGAAATAGGTTTAGTAGCTATTCTTAGCCCATTATCAATATTAGAGTTGTCTATTCTACCTAAATCTACAACCATCTAAACTGGTTTCTGTAGAACCGTGAAACAAATTACTAAAGTCTGTATAGACATTCGAAATAATAAGTTCAGCACACCATCACCCCTCCCCTCCACCCTCTAGGATACACTTCAGCATAAAAAAATGCTTCCAACCCTGATATACCACTGCACTAGCAGGTTTGGTGCCAGAGGCTGGCTCCATATCAAACCCATTGTTAAAGAGCATAATAAAAATAAAAATTACTTTATCAATTTAAATAGAAGTTTGAATGATTAAAACAACATAACTAGCTGCTCTTTTAATATAGGCTACTTAATTTTTTCCCCTCCCAGAAACTTTAATTCTCTTCCTCTTTCCTCTGATCCCAACTTTGAAGGCATTCATTAAGAGTTGTCTAATGAATACAGACAAGTCTCTGCAAAAGCATCTGAAAGAGATGCCCAGCAGGAAAAGAGTACAGGAAGCACTAAGACTGATACTATAGAAATATACATTACTGAATTTTAAGCAATTTTCTTTCCATCAGAGACTCTCATACAAGCTTTATTGCTAAATCAAAGTTATGAGGTTGCATAGAAAATAGTGAAAGGCAAGAATCGCTGCTAAAGAACAACAGATAATCATGTTTTAATAGGGAAAAACAAATTAAAAATCCACACCAAACGCTTGCAACTTTGTAGCCCCTCCTACCCTGGTGTTTTATTTGGTACAGTCACAGCAACAACAAATGAGCTAAATGTCAAGTGAAAACCAACTTGCTTTAGGATTTGAATAGCAGCGTCACATTCACTGCTAACAATAAATAATACCAGCTACTGGAAATGCAATTAGAGGGTATGAATTTTGACACACGTGTGAGTGGCTAAATAACATTGATAAACCATCCTCTTACGGGTTTCCATGTCCTCACTTCAACATTAACTAGCCCGTTAATGAAAACAAGACCTTCTCTTCTGAACTAGCTCACGTAAGCCAAAATGTCAGCAAGTCTGACTTTCTATATACATATGTCACCTTTTAAATGTTTAATATGCCCTAAAGTAGTATTTTTGCATTTTGTTTCTTTGATGTACTAACAGATGTACTGTTTTTGTTGAACTAGGCTTTGTTCTTGTTGCTGTCTCCATAACAAGGCTCTCTGGGCATGGTTAGGAGAGCAGGCAGTATTTCTTAGTAGCCAATTCCTAACCACTTTCCCTAGTGGTAGCTACAAGAGGCAACCTACATCATTGCCTGCTTTCCTATTCTCAGAACAAATCTGTCCGGTATTGTGAACCTTTCTCCGCCCGCCCGAAACAAAACTCCTTGTCAGAAGAATATTTAAACTTGGCTGGAAAAAGAAGCATCATGTAACTGAAAACTTCTAAAGGAAGATTATATGTATAGGAGACATAACTGTATGCAAGTATGTAATCACTTCTAGGTTTGATCTAGATGAAGAAAGTTCTCCCTGAAAAGCTATCATAAAGCATTTTAAAAAACTGACACATCTTTCTCTCAGGTATTAGTTTTTCAGGGTCACTTGGGAAGATAAAATACCTGTGTTAAGAAGCATAATGAAAAGTGTTATTAAACTGTTGTACAGCAATTGAAAGGCTTAATACTTAAGCCCTAAAGCCTTTCAGCAACACTGAAGAAAATCCTTACCAGTCCATTAGTATGATTACACATGTCCCATAAAGGTATTAGAGCCAATGTAACTCTGGAACCATCTTCTGTTGGAATCTGGTTCTGCCGTGTCATAACAGAGGAGACAGCCCATCTACAAAAATTAAGAACATTATGTGGTCAGTGCTCAAAACATCAATATACGACTGGCTGTAGTTCAGCCTGAAGCAGTCATTTATGCTGGGAGTTTCCAAATTCAGTTTTCTTAAAGCTCACACTGCCTGTAGGAACGGCAGAAGGCAATACCACTTGCAGGAGAAGCAGCAGCTCCCAGGTTTCCAAAGACATGCCCAGATCAGGACTGCAATCCCACCCCCTCTTCTGTGCCTTAATCTCTTCTTAGTATCTCAACCAGGACCCGCTCCCGTGTCACCTTCCGCTTCCCCAGCCCCTCACTGCACACACGCCTCTCGCCACACAGCCCAAACCTGGGGGCAGCTACTCCCATGGGCTTCAGAGCCGCTCACAGCTCCTGCCTGGCAGCAGCAGCAGCAGCTCCCATCTCCGTGCTGACCCTTGGAAAGAGCCGGGAGGTAGTTTTCCCCTCACTCCCTAATGCACGAACCGGAAATCAGAGTCATCACCCAACACACGCATGATATTTTGGTAAGTGCTTCACTTCAGTTTGTCAGCTTTTGGCTCACATCAGTATTGCTAAATTTTCTACTTAGCAGAATAGAGAAGAAAAAAACAGAACACAACCAAACAAACCCCTAAACAGATATCCAGGTAAAAAGAATGAAAAAAAGTATAACATAATTTAGCACACAGCCAGACAGCATTCAAAACCCTTCTAATTCAGGTTAAGCAAAGGAAATGCCAGCTACCCACTCCAACTTCAGAAGCTTCAGAAAAGCTTGACATTTCAGTATTCCGCTGAATTCAATTTTTATTTTATTTCAGACAAAAAAAAGGGTATTAAATGCCAGAAGAAAAAAAAAAAAGAAGCTTAGTTTCACTTGTGGACTTAATACATATATTTGTTGTGCGCTTTTTTGAGGGGGAAGGGGGGAAGAACAGCACCAGAAAGTCAAAATAATTAACTCCCACTAACTCCACTATTAACAAGTATTTAATATCCAGAATTAGACTTTCAGAAGGACTAGAAATTGCTTAGAAAAACACCTTCACATTCAAATGTATTTAATTTCTAAAAAAAGCAAGTTAAAACCCTGGGTATTTCTGACACACAAACACTGTTTGAAACATAATAGCAGTAAGTTTCTTTTTAATTGTGCTATTTTATCTGCTAAACTTTAGATCACACATAAGTCAGCTGTTCCTCTGTGACCCTGTAAGTGAAGGAGCCATGCTTTGGAAATCCCACTTTCTTAGACTTACCCAGAAGTACCACTAGGCTAAAAAAAATAAAAATATCCCTGTAAGACCTCATGAATGCCTTTTATTCATGCTCTTTTAATCACTTCACAGAATTAAAGCTCTTGTTATTTTAATTATTCTTACTTTTATCTTAGTTATGTCACCCCCTATAGCACCTCTAAGTGACACTCCCGCTTCACGTGTACAGCCTAAGTTCTCCAGCTCTCCCGTTCAAGAGCTACTATAAATATTAGGTTTTACCACTACGTGCTGGTAAAGCTTTTCATAAATAAATAAATAAATTTAAAAAAAAAAGGGGGGGGAAATAAATAAATAAATAAACCCTCCTCAAACCCAAACCTCCTGCAACATCAACTGAATTATTTTCTTAAGAAACAACGAGTTACCTTACTCATCTCAGACTATGTGTGCCAGTTGGCTAAATTAACTGCTCTTAATGACTATTCCTTTGTAACAATTAAAATCTGCATATTTATTTTTTTTTCTTCATTAAGAAAGTATATTAGTATCGAAACCTACATTTAAACATTTCTGTAACAGTAGGGCTTTCCCACCAAAGAAGCATTTCCAGGGTCCCACAGTTCACTACATAAAAAAAGAAAAAAAGAAAAACAAAAAAAAAAAGCAAGAACTTAAAAGACAGACCAACCTGTAGTCGTCATAAGTGAAAGAATCCTTTAAGGGCAGTTTGCTGGCATTAGGATGGGTCTGGGAAATGCAAGTTTCAGAAAAGGTGAAAAGAGAAAGAAAAGAGAAATCAGAAATCAGTCAGCAGAATTTCATTATTTAGCTGCCTAACAGATCCTAACAAGAGCCAAATGAAGCAGGAGGCGTCCAGCCGCGCTACAGAGGGATCATCATGCTATTATGCTCTCATACATCACTGTCAACTTAATTTGTTGTGCCCAGCAGCCGCCATAAATCTGTTTCTTCATATTTCAAGACTGGAACCCACAGACATCGCAGAAAAATAAGAAATTTAAGGTGGACTGAGTACGTGAAGGTAAAACAAAATCTAGCCCGTGGTGCAGGGCAGGGGAAAGAAATCAGGAAATAAGCACATGCTAGGTTTCCCCAACTTCCCCGTTTTTCCTTTTCTCTGGGATATCAGTAAGGTATTTCACAAACACATGGTCAAGATCATACAGAGATTTTTTGATTCTTCCTCGATACCTATAAAGAATTTGTTCAGTACAACGTGCACCACTCCAAATAAAACAGGTAAAAATATTTAAACGGCTTTGGTGACAAACCCTGATTAGATAGTACCCACATTAAGCCACCTCCATATATTCCCATCTAAAAGTGGAGTAATGCCACTGCAGAATGCATGCTGAAATTGCCATTCACAAGCACAATATTCAGATTTTTAACAAGCTTTATGAAGCTGTAATACCTGTTACTTTCTCCGATCAATTAACTTATTAAAAGTTTTAAAAATGCAGGTAGCTTTAAACCCACACTCACGCACTTTCTTTAGAACTTTGTCCCAATTCACAAATGGAAAGCCATAATAACATAAAATTTTATCTTCAGGTTCAATTAGGTCTCCGAGATGAATTGAAGTAAATGATCAAATGGTTATTTCAGAAGATACAAATGATTTTTTTTTTTGCATAGCTCTATCTTTGCGACACTCTTAATGCATGAAGCTCCATGTAGTATGCAGTTTTTTACTCTTGATGCATTAGCATCACAAGTGCACGGTAATTTATCATTTCTCACTGTAATGTACTTGCTGGCACCGTGCGTAGGACAGTAGGGGATGAGGTAAAAGTGGCTCAAACCGTAAATCAATTAGAAAACAAAAGCTTGTGCTCAGCGCGCAATTTTAGGCAAATTATATATTACAAAAGACTGCCAATTGGGTGTTAGGTCCCAGGTGTCTGTTCTCCCTCAGTCCCTCCTGTTAACCCTTTCTCTCAAACATGACAGAAGTTCCCATTTCCAGCGACTCCCGGCCCTTCCCTCACTTTTTTCTCTCTTTCTTTCTTTTTAAAGCACCCTACGTTCCCACCCGACTTTCATTCACGTCGACGACAGGATCATTTCGGAACCAAGTCTCTGGAGTTTGACAGAGTTCGTTCTTCTCGCCAAGAGTGGTCAGGTCAGCTCAACACCAGAAGGGAAACCCAAAGCTGGGCATCTCAGGAGGTCTCTTGGCTGCAGCACAGCGGCCAAGACTCCGTTCCAGGCGCGAACCTAACCTTCTACTGGAAATAACTGTTGTTAAAAACAGCCACCCTGTGTTATTCCTTTATGCCAAGTTAATTTCGACTTTTCTCGCTAGGATTAATAATCTTAGCGATTAGAATCCTAGAAAATTCATCTGTTTTACAGTAAACTAAGCAGGGAAAGTCAAGACCGACGGCGAGACGTATCAGTTTATCAGTTCTACTTTAAAAATATGATCCCCTTTTTCTCTGGTTTTACTTTTGGGTTGTGAAAAGCCGGAATCTCATCCTGCACCTGAAGTTTTAAAGAAAGTATGTGACGCGAACACAAGTTAGGAGCCCTTAAAAACCCCTTATCCCCGCCGTTCCAGGCGTTTAACCCGCGGGGAAACACGCCGTGCCCCGCCGCCGTCCCCTGGCGCCTCCCGCCTCGCCCGGGGCCGCGGAGACGCTGCCGCCGCTGCGGGCAGACACTGCCCCCTGGCGGTGCCACCGCGGAGCCGCGCACTGAGCGCGGGCCGGCACTGCCCCCTGGCGGTGCCACCGCGGAGCCGCGCACTGAGCGCGGGCCGGCACTGCCCCCTGGCGGCCGCCCCCGGAATACACGCTCAGCACGAACTGGGCGCAAATACCTATAGGAAGACAAGATCTATCTATACATATATATATATATATACACATACAGGGTGCCATTGCCCTCTCCGTAAGAAAAAGGTGTATTACAGCAGCAGATTGCCCTGACGTTAATCGCTCCTTTGAGGTAAGCAGTCCCGCTGTAACGGGTCCGCTCGGACACACAAGCCACAGGCAAAAGTTCCGGGTGTCCCCAAAACGCTCTTTAACACAGAATAAATCTGTGAAACTTAGGGACTGCCCCTCTATGGAGAGCGTCCGGACACAATTCACAGAAACCCACTAGTAAATTACAATAAAGGACAAAGCACATGGTCTTAAAAGACACAAGGAGAATAAAATCCCAGTGTATGTAATTACCGTATTTGTAGCATTCCGTGGTACAATATTCTAGTAGCTATTGTAAAGTTAAGATACATCAGTACATTAGATTTTCTGATCTTGGACTACTTTACTACACAACTTAAAAGTCCTATAGATTACAAGGACCCAAAGGCACACAAAAAAGAACAATATTCTGATTAAAAACTTGATTTAGTATGCAGCTTCTCTTTATACTCCCTTGGTAAAAATGAAATCTCCCTAACAAACACTTAATAAAACCTGTCAATATATCTAGTAAGAAAAATGACACAAATGCATTAAGTATTAAATACCCTTGAAAAAAGTCACATATTCCATGAATTTTTGATGTACTATCTTGACATTAATGTAAAACCTTGATATTTATAATTGACAGATATTTAATAAAGTATAGAAGATGACTGCTGCATAGCATGCAAATTGCTCTGGCGGATCAAAAAAGGATAGAGACATATTTAAACTAAACAAACACTTAATACGTTAAAAAAACCATAAATAAATAAAAAATCAGATCCAGCTCTTACAGGTTCACACACCTAGGTCTTTACAGATTAGCTTTGAAACATGACATTAGCCTCCACACGCACCCTAATTCTAACTTCTGCAAGAATTAGTTTCAGAAAGTCGGGAGGGGAAGCTTTAAATAAACAACAACAACAAAAAAAAAAATGGGAACGGGAAAATGTGAATATATTCATTTAGATGCAGGTCCTGACATTCCACTGCAAGAGTTATTATAAAGAACAAATACCATCTATTTAGTTACCCTTTCTGTGAAAATATTGTCAGAGCTGGCAATCAGGGTGATGACCACTGCAAAAACAAATAGCGGCACGCTGAATTTCATTTTCCTCCTGATGCTGCTAGTCCTTAAAAAAAATTTAAATAATAAAAAAAAAAAAAAGAAGCTTCTTCCCCCTTCAGCGTTCCAAGCCTTCTTTGAGACATTTGGAGGATATCTCAAAATAACCAGAAATATTAAAAAGTAACAGTGATTGCTGCCAGATTGTCTGCAGCCACTGCGGAAAGAGACAGACTGTTATTCTAGTCACCTAAAACACTATCAGACTAGAAGCCAGTTACTCAGTATGGCAACCAGGAAAGGGGGAAGGGAGGGGGGTGTTTGGAAAAAAAAAAATAAGAAAAAAAATGCCTTCAGACATTTTTCTCTTTCTGGGAAGCAGTAATACCCCGTGGTTTGTGTCCCCTGTTCAGTGCCTGACAAGAAAACACAATTCCTGACGCTTTCATGGCGGCCTTCGCGCTAATAATTTTGCCATCATGTTTTCCAATGGACATCCCAGGATAATGATTCTCAAAGCGTTACATAAACTACATGCTAGGGAGGACTCCTCTGCTTTTGAGAAGGCTTGCTTTTATTTAGAACAGCGTGAAGGCTTCAGTGTAGAAAGGGTGGTGGCCTTTCCAGCTGAGAAGCCATCCCCAACCTTCGCTTCTTCCATCCAGCCTACACGGGCATCAACCTCCTGAAAAGGAGCGGCCAGACTGTTAGGGGCAGTAACCTCCTCCCCCTGCTCAATCCCCAAATGCCAAAGCTCATTTATCAGAGCTCCCAATCTTGGCAAGGAAGTCCCATTAAAATTAGCTTAATATTTGCTTGTTTACCAAGTGATGCAAAGTACAAGTCCTATTACTGTAACGTGTGATAAAATGAGTAAGGGTTCGAATGAGAGTACAAAAGTTCACCTGGTGTTAAATTTGTGCTCATACCCATGTTACTAGACGTCTTGAGAAGAACTGATGTGCTTTGGTGTGAAGTCACACTGCCCAGTAGATCCCTTTGAACCATTAGCCCTCACATATGATGAGTAAGAAAAAAAAACAAAAAAATGAATTGGATCACTGGATGCGATCAAAGTCAGTGGATTTGTATTTTTTGGTGAGACATCACCTCTCAGCTGGGATACGCTGATCATCGGTGTCATCTACTACTCCACTGTAATCCATACCAACATCAACAACAAATAATCCTTGGTTTTGTTTTTGTTGGTTTCCTGAGTTCGCAGACACAGAGATGGGCTGGATTTCTGTGAAGAATATTTCAAGTACTCACAAATCCAAAGCAAAGCTGTGGGCAATCACTGCATCAATATTACTAAATCAGATTTCAATATTCTCAAAAACCTCTTGTGCACCGTTGAAGTAGAGACAGCTCAATTTCTATCTCGGGAAAGCAACGTACCAAGTGTTGTTGAGATTATACCGAGGCCATCAATCCACTCCCTTCACAGCTCCCAAACCACTAAGGGTACTTGAAACAGTTAAAGCCAAAACCAGTTTAAGCTTACACCTTGTTAACTTTCATTCCTTTGAACATGGAGCCCAAGGGTTCGTTCCTTTTGACCAAACGATTTTTTTTCCTCCCCTTCTTTGCAGATTCTCCCCCCTTTCCAATGTACTCATTAACATGGGGAGATTTCGTTATGAGCCTTGTTGGATGCTACTCGATGGTTTCAGGCCAATGTGTAGGTGTACAAAAACACAAACACACACCACACACACTTTCAGGGCCAGAAGCAGGAAGATCTGTCAGCATTTGCCGGTTACTGTCCCTTTCCCAGCTCTGCAAATCCTTTGAAGCAGCAGCCTTGAAGAGAAACTCCTCTCTGTGGAGCTGCTGAGGCTTTAACTGCCCTAAAGCTAAGTAAAATGAAGAATTCGGAATGGAGGATCCTGGTGATCTACAGGGAAACAAGAATTTACTTTTTCCATTGGACATGTGCTGCTTAACGTAACGAGGGAAAGCAGTTTGCTGGATAGGACAGGAACAAAGCCAAAGATTATTTTCCTTTGTAGTAACAGTTCATAACTGCACAGGCACACTCTGGAATTTTCAAACAGCCCCATTCGTGGAGCACCAGGAGCGACGTCTGCAAAGCGGTGCCGTTACACGACTTCACTAGTAGAAGAAAGATCATCCTACTTCACAAAATCTTAAAATTAAAAAGGTACCACAGGATTGAAGCTTATCAAATCTAAATAATCTTCTTGCTTATTCTTTATGTTAGCAATTTTTATTTACTTTCTGCTGACGTGCACAAGAAAGCACTGTTCCAGACTATTAGGGGGATTCACGCAGCGGAAGCAGAGTGGAACGACTCCTTCTGGTGCAATGGAATTTAACTGCACGGTCCCTTTTTTCTGTACCTTCTACCTGCAAAAAAATTGTTCTTAAGTTAAGGAGGAGACAGCAGTGGCGTAACAGACAACTCAGACCATGGCATCGGCCAACTCAAGGGTCTGAAGGACAAACAACCCACTTCACATGCAAAGTGGACACGAGCATTTGGCTGACAGATGACACAGAAATAATTCTGAACTGAATGCAAACGAGCCCCTGCCTGTGGTTCTGTGGCATCTCCTTTGTTAAACAGAGGCAAGACAGTGATGGACTTCTTAACACCCTCCTCTTGATCACTCCTTTTACGGAATATTTCTTAACATACAGAATTCTAAAATACTAGTCTTTCCCAGAAAAAAAGACACTCGAATATGACATTTAAATTGGTGTCCAAGTTTTTGATTCCTATTCCTGTCCTTCCACAAAATTGGAGTGGAATGCAGCCCTGCTAAAGGCTGAAGGGATGAGGTGAGAGAGCAAGCTGGGCTGGACATGTCTTGCAATGAAACAGTCTCCCGGGTCCCTCCCATCCCCGTTCAGCAAACAGAAAGACACACTAGGTCCGTAAATCTCACAAAATACAAGCTAAGTGTTCATGTCCAGCCTTAGATAGATAGGTGAGGCCCTAATATTACATTCACACAGGTCCAGTAGGAACAAAGAGTTTCCTTGCAAAGGTCTATGCCTACGTACCAGGATGTATCACTCACTCTCTAGGCTCCTCCTGAAGTATAAGGTTTACCTTGTTCACGCACGAATTCATCGCACAACTCTACTATTAATTCGGTGAATCACAAGCCACAAATAAAATGCTGTGATGGAAAGCCTGAAGCAAAGTGCTTTAGAAGCACAGAGACAATATTTCCTGTTCACAACCACTCCTCGACCAAAGAGCTTCCTAACAAGCATTAATACCATGCAGTAGGGCCAAAGTTTTTTTACCTGTGAAAGGACTACTCAAGTTTACAGATAAATCATACAAGGAGCCACTTAGGAGGAAGCTTGGATCACTATAATCTTACAACCAAAGTACTGCACTGCAGAACCAACATGGCACATGGGGCAGGGTAAGTCCTGGAACCAGATGTGCTGGGACTAGAGTGCATACACATCTAAAGCTAAAAACTTCTCACTTCCTCTTCAACCCACATTCAAGCCATAGTACAAGAAAATAAACTTTGGTTTACTTAGCAACATATCAATCTCCCACTGTGTGGAGTATTAGCAATGTGTATGACTGAAGAGGATAATCCACTTTGTAATTTAGTTAAATTACTAATTTTAAGAAAGATAAGTCCCCTGCATAATTTTGCAGTGCTTAAAGAATACATCCTTTGAGTATTCCATTCTAAGAAACATCAGCTTGTTATCATATTTTAAATTTATGGAACATTTGTAACTGCTGCTATAACAGGAAAAATATTAAATCTGCACAATAAGTACAAACTTTATATGAGAAAGCATACTTGTAAGTGCATGATGATCTCCTGATGTCTGCTGAGGCACTCACTTCCACAAAAGACACAGGCTGGGGATAAACTAAACTGCCCCAGAAAGTGCAACTCGGTTAAAAAATAAAAATAAAAGCAACTAACAGAAAAGCAAACAGAACCCCCCCCCTCCTCTATTGGCTGTAAAAACAGCTGCTTATCTGCATTCTCAACCAGGAGAGTGGCTGAGAACCCCGTCTTCCAAAAAATTGCTTTAAAAGTCTGCAATACTAACAAGAGAACTTATTATTCCTCCCAAATGTAGTTTAAACTGCACAGAAACAAATTTGTTTAGCACCGGCACACACGGTTTGAAGTTCATCTCTGTCTCTCTAGAGGAAGGAGGATATTTAAGCTCATATAACAGAATCCAAACCACTCAGAATATAAAATAAATTAAAACCTACCGATTAGGCAATATTAACAATGAATGCCCAAAGAAAGATAACATCTATATCTAAAATGAAAGTTCTCTTTTATCCTGCCTGTCCTCCTCCAACTTTAAAATACTCTCACTGTAAGAAATAGCAGACACCAAGTGGGACGTGCCTGTATTTCGATCTAGGCCAGCACAGTCCAACTGGCGCCCATCGGCTGAATCTGGACCACAGGATGCCTCCATATGGCCTGCCACCTTTTCCTTGGAGGAGATAGGGAACAGCTGCTTGAGGAGCAAATGCTGCCCGAACAGCCAAACACCTCCTCCTGTGTCCGGCTGGCTCCAAGCCCAGAGCTGTCGCCGTGTTCCTATGGAAAGGCAAGGAAGGAACGGGGGAGGAAGGCAGCAGACCTCCTACCCACGCACGGACTTGAGCTCTTCATTTGTCTCAGATGGACAGATGCAACCCAGCGAAGCCTGGAACCGCTTCTGCAATGGAGAGGGGCAGCCACAGGAATGGCCCGACGAAGCCCCAGGATCTGCCGTTACCGTCATCAGAGCCAGGGGTGGGATACAGCAGAAGTGACACAAAAAAAAATGAGGAATTTGGCGTATGTTTGTGAAGTCTAAACCACCTTACGGTAGATACACTAAGTGGTACATACAAGCACAGAGTCAATCTTTGGTTTGCTGCCAGCAAAACAGATTAATACAATATTTTGGCCCTCAGAGAGGAAAAACACAGAAAGGCATAAATATATTCCATTATTAAGTGCCTATTGATTTATTATTGATCAAGCAGAACAACTGAGGCATTGAAATTCAGCCAAAGCCAATCTAAACAGCAACACTATTTTACCTTTGTAACTGCCCACTCAATGAAATTTTAAATCTCTCCTTAAGCTGACACATATAGCAGACAAGTAAACAAAAGGGAAAGATTTTATAGGGTTTACAACTGTGCCATCTTCCTTCCACCCATTTTTTTTTTTTACAGTGTCACAGACATCACTTCTGAAAAAACCAACCTATTTGACTGGCGTGCTAATGAGTATAAATCAAGTAGGGAGGAAAAACGAGAACCCTGAAGACCTACCTGGTACACGATAGAAACTGTATCCTGCTTCCAAGTATGTTTGCTTTTGACTGCACATTAGTTGACCTCTTTAAAAAGCATTAAAACATTCTCTATTATATCTGCTTTAAACTATTTACATGTTTGGAAGTCGTTTGTCATTTTTGAGTGTTTTAAAAAGCAGTATATCCTTGCCTGCATTCAACTCAAACATTATTTAGCACATGAAAATTAAATGGTGGTATCTTAAAGCCAAGTACAGAGAGAGAGACCAGACGTTCTACTTCACACTGACCTGGAAAATCATATGCTTACTGGAATATGGTAGATTAGAAACAGTAAGGAAAAATAACGCAAGAGCAGCATAAGTCATATTGAAAGTATCATCACAACTTCAAAAATTGGTGTCAAAATTAAGCTAGAGATGTGAAACCTCATGTAATAAACCCAATATTGAAGAGTCAAATGTGATACCAGATTTTTAAAGATGTTGTAATATTGAGATCTAGAACTTAATGTGTTAAAATGTCCTAGCTAAAATGATATTCCAGTGCCCAACAGCTAATAACTGCATTTTAGAATTTCATTCACGCTAAATCAATTAGACAAATTTTAAATGAATAATAAATTAAATTTAGTATCTGATCAAAACGGATTACAGCCTCCAGGAAATTAAGTTCTCTGTCCAATAGTGCAAACAAACAGATCAAAACATCTTTGAATAGGTTACAGCAAGGTTTGTATTCACAACGGGAACTACAGTAACACTTTGACAAGCACCGTCCGGATGTCAATACACAAGAGTAAGGAAACTGGTATGAGAGTCTTCCTGTGGAGCACTGCATACAAACCAGACTACAAATGCTACCTAGAAGTATGACTTCTACCAAATGGTTTCTACTAAAAACAAACAAACAAACAAAAAAAAAAAGGTGTGATTCATGGGGCAGCTCCCGCCTTCTTGAGTAATAGCAGCTTGACAGAAGGCAAAGAAAGCATTTGCAAGTATTTGCGTATTAACTTAGCAAAGAAACATATAACTGAGTCAAAGAAAATTAAATTTACTCACTAGAATATTACTTGAACAGGCAACTTTGCTTTCTCTAACCTGTTTAATTCTAAAATTGTTACTTTCCAACCTCTCTTGGGCTGGGGACCCCAGAACTGGGCACAGCACTCTGGCTGTGGCCTCATCAGTGATACATAGAGGGGAAGAATCATCTCCTTTGACCTGCTGGCATCACTTGTCCTAACACAGCCCAGGATGCCATTACCCCTTCTTGCTGCCAGGGCACACTGCTGACTCATGTTCACCTTGGTCCCCAACATATTCATGGGATTATTCCATCCCAGGTGCAGAACTTTGCACTTCTTGTTGAACTTCATCAATCATCAGCCCATTTCTCCAGCCTGTCAAGATCCTACTGGATGGCATCTTCCCAGGGACCCAAGTGAGCCTAAGAGTCTTCTTCCAGCCCATGAAAAGTAGCCAAGCATGGATACAGCTTACATCTAGACTGCCACTGCATACAGATGGCTGCCAGAGCAAAAGCTATGGCTAGCTAATGGGCCCTACTAGTTTTGGCTCTACCACTTAAAAAGATTTTAAAAGCTCACTAAAATTATCATAAACTGGTCTTTTAGTAAGGCAGCTGCTAACAGCCTTTACTACACATGGGGGAAAGATACAACACTGCTTCAGACCCATAATGCGCAAAATGTAAATAGAGCTCAGGCACTTCCACCTTCTCTAAGAGCACTCCTCGTCTTGATATCTTGTTTTGATTTACAAGAAGTTCTCAGCAGTAGAACTACGAAGAATCATCCAGATGCAACTGGAAGGCAAACACATAGACCTCCGCATACTCTTTTAAAAGAGGTTCCAACTCGCTCGTCTTTTCTTTAGCAATATAATCGCACTGTGAATGTCTGCAAACTATATGGCTCCCTCTTGTGCTTATTATACCACATTTCAGTGTACAAAAGAAAAAAAAAATATTTTACATTAAGCTATAAATATTTGGGCTCTGTTCATCCTGCAGTAGGCATGCAATGCCCATAAATGTTAATGGAAATCACGCGCGTACCTTCTAGGGAAAAAGAAAAGCCTGGAGTTTATAAAACTTCTGTTTGGAAAAAACTACTAAAACATCTTGCAAACCGTAAGTCTGCTGCAATGAAAGTACTTTTTTTTGACCATTTGTTGTATTTTGATAGCAACACAGAGGCCAAATAGGCCTTTAAAGTCCATCTGTAAGAACTTTTAACTGCTTTTTTAGTTATCAAATTGCGTATGTTTAGAAAAGTGTCAGTGTGGTTTCTAGAGCCTGGCTAACATGCTCAAGGGTTTATTTTTGTCTACTCGAGATCCCACCTGTTTCTGCTTATCAAACCAGACTACAGTTTAGCTTGCAACAGCTGTGAAATGCATAAATCTGCCCATTCTTCATGCGTATCCAGACTAAGCACTTGGAGGAAGAGGGAGAACTGCAGCATTTGGAGAAGGCCACCCTTAGGGAGAAGCCAAGGAAACAAAACAGACCAGAGCTTGTCAGACTGTTTAAAACTGCACACCTATCAGAAGCCAAATTATTTTAATAACAGTCTCTTTGAAAAGAAAATGAAGCATCTGAAGAAATGATTCATTAACCCTTTTATTTCCCTGCCATTAGAAACCTTTTACAGACTAAAGGTGCAAAGAGACTTCCAAGCCCTGCCTGGATGCAGTCCCGAGTGCTGTGCTCTGGGCAATCCTGCTTTAGCAGGGGAGCTTGGACTGGATGATCTCTAGAGGTCCCTTCCAACAGTGACAATCCCGTGATTNCTCTGACAATTCCATGATTAGCTTTTACAATAAGAGAAATAGCGTGCATTTGTCATCTTAAACAAATTATGTGCCACATGAAACTTTCATAACCAAAAAAATGCTTTGTCAAACATTTAAAGTGCGTTTCACATAATAAATATGGCATGCTTCAACTGCTGATACACCACTGCATTTTACATACATTCTTCAGCTGGGCTGGCATCACTTTAACATCAGTCTACATTTATTCATCAACAATTGAGAAGCAGTTCTGAGAATGTGGACACATGGAAGTCAAAATCCAGGGTGTCATTGCAGATCTCATTTCTCTATAAAACTGTATTTGAGAGATTTTTTTTTTTTAATTAATGTTGTCAATATATAATCTCTCACATAATACTACTAGTGCAGGATTAGTCAATGAAAATGACAGAATTAATCATATAGCTAAACTATCACTATGACTAAGTACTACAAGAGCATGAATAACAGAAGAGTTGGATAATGTTACAGCATAACCTGTTAATAAATCTTTAAAACAAAAAGTAGAACTATTCAGCGGTAAAAAGGTATTCTAAAGAAATGAAGTTTAGGAGTTCTGTTTACTCAGGCAGTACACTGAAGAGGGGGAAATAACTGAAAAGCTGAAAGGCCACGTGTGGACTGGCAACACAGCAAGAGAAGAGAGTTGGCTAAACTATCATTTCCTGAATTGTGACACCCGGAAGGAAGAATTTTGTTCCCTCCTGATATTAAAATTGATCCTACACTACTCCATCCCTCAAAATGAACCCTTATCTGGTTTTCAGCTACTATTTTCAGGTGACTTTAATTTTTGAAACATGTCCCTCTGCTCCTTATCCTTGGTAAAGTGTTCGAAAGACATGAAGTTCTCCAAACCCTCAACAGCTAAGCAAAATTTAACTTCTGTTGACTTAAAATAGTTAATAGAAAAGCTTTGAAACGCTGATAATGTTAAAGGAGAATAGAATTGCTTTACGTCTTCTGATCTCTCCTATGGCCAAAACTGTCTCTAGATCACACAATCGTGGAAATTCAGTACATAGAATCATACGCTTTTTGCACAGATTGTGCCACAAAAGCCCTTGGATGTTTGGACATTGAGCACTATCTTGACAGCAACACACCATCGTTCACTTACAAAGTCAATTATATCTAGACATCACTCAGGGTAACAGTTCTGTCTTCGAAACTCAATTTAAATTGTTCCTTCAGAACATGATGAAAAGTTCACCCACCTCAAGCCTCTCCATACTGAAACTGTTACCAGATGGGTTTATCTTTGTATTTGAAAGCAATCAAAATAATTATGTTACAGAGAATAGAAAACAACAGTGATTCCACATTCATTGGAAATACAACATATGCAATGGTTTTATTCTACGTCAATTAACAATTATAATTTTAGTTTGTTTACTGCACACTATACATTTTTCAAAGAGTCCTAGAGGCATAGGTTGCAGATCTCTGCAGGTCACCTATCCCAGCTTCCCACAGGCAAACTTCTGGAGTCTGGCTACCAGTGGCAATTTGAAAACAATAATTGGATCATCCCTTATCTCCTTTTCCCCAGAATAAACAAATCCAGCTCCCTCACTCTGTCCTTGTATGGATAAAGGGCTGAAGCAAATGACATCTTAACAGCCCTCCTCTGATCTCATTCCAGTTTGTCAACATACCTCTTGTACTGGTGGGCCCAAAACTGTACAGTATTCCAGATAAAGCCTCACTCAATGCCAAACAAAGGGCAGCAATCACTCCTCTCAACCAACTAAACACGTCCTTAGGTATTCATAAGCCTACTGAACTGCAAAATTTTAACAAGTTCAAAAAACAGCAGGAAATTGCTTTAATGATTCCAACATTTAAGAGCAATACACTTGCTCTATTAATTAGCATCGCTGTTTTCATACCTTCCTCAATAATCATCATGTGAACATATACTATATACAACATTTAAGATGCTTACCTGAATAACTTTGTAGAAATAGGCATACTGCCGAGCTGTATTTTTATATTGGCTGAAAACATCGTGTATGGCCTGAGTTGACTGAAGATACTGCACTTCATCTTCTTCAAAATAGAGAGGAGTATCATATTCACTGGGGAGCGTCTGGATGTAGGGCAGCCAGAAAGAGCTGGGGTTGGCTCGCTCACAAAGAAGATGGAAAGCCAATGTTATATTGCCCATGGCTTGAAGAATTCGATCTTGAGAATAAAGGGATCCTGAATTAACCCAGAAAGATGAGGCACTAAATTAGTTGTCCGTGAAAATATATGTTATCCTAGATTTACTTTAAATGAACATGATGAGATATGTAATAATTTCAACCAAAAGAACCACTTTTTCTGGTTTCTAAAATATTCAGCTGCCCACACTGTATTATGCTGCAAGTTATTTGACACAGCACATACCACTCATACAATTGCATGAAGGAACACATGAAGAAACCAGAACAATACTCCCTGTACCTCAGAACACTTTATCTCCAAGTGTTACACAAGCTACACGACGTGTTCAAAGTAACACACACTTCTGGAAAATGCTCAGCCAGAAACAAAGAGGAAAATTAAATTCTTTCCACTGACACTTCAAGCTTCTAGGTATTCCAAACGTGACAGTCAGCATGGTAAGTCAGTCACATAATAAAGGAGATCAGCTAAAAAGAGAAAGTCTCCTATGGAATGGTCCCATACAATCATAGGTATCAACTTCTTGCTTAAGAACTCCCTTAAGCTCTTACCTAATACTGAATTTTTAGCTGACTCAACTGTCATCAACAGTTTTCTAGGAACCCACAGAAACAACTCTTCAGCCTGCAGAAAGGAAAAGATGCATAGAGCAGTTACAATTTATATGATATGTCAAGTGTCTCAAATAGGCATCGTCTCTAAATTACAGGTTGTTTTAATTTAAAAAAAAAAAATTGAAAATACTCTGAATCAAAATTCTTCCTTTTCCACTGCAAACTAAACAAGCATGGTGTGTTTTCATACTGGAATGAAAGTGAAGTATTTCTCATACTGAAATATTCCCCATACAAGCATGGTATGTTTCAAACACACCAATCTGCATTACACAAAGCTTAAGAGAAAGACACTTAGATTACGAAATAAAGTGCTTCAGTTTGGAACTGCTAACATGCAGATGGCCCACACAACCTCAAAGCTACCGTTTTACTGCCACATTCTATTGCTATTAATTACGTGATCAAATGCTTTCTCCCAGGAGAGATTTCTTCACGTTGCCCATTCTTATTCTAGAAGAACTGTTCAGGATTTTTATCAACCAGTCTTATTAAGTGCTATTAAAGCCCTAAAAATGAATATAATCTGTTTGTTTTCTAATATTTTCTGCAACAGCTGATTGTTCTTCAGAGGGATTCTCCATCTGTAAAATGTGCATAGAAAGAGGCAATCTTAAATGCTTACTTTTTAACAGTTAGCTAATTATGTTCCTTATCTGATCAAAAATATATTCTTTACAATTATCAGTTAATTTTGTTGGGTTTGTTTTGTTTTTCATTTTCACTGGAAAATAAGTATCGCAAATCCTCTTTCTGACACAAAAAGACCCTTTAAAAGAAGGGACATAAGAAGAGACTACGTGGTTGGAAAACATGGAAGAGAGAGAGATACATCAATGGGTTAAAATATTCTGATCAGGCAAACAATACAATAGACAACAGAGGGGAGGAAAAAAAAAAAGACTGATTAAAAATTCACAGTACTATCCAACAGACTTCAAAAATACTACTCAATTTTATCAGTAAGTTTATTTCTCAAGTATGTAAAGATAAGAGCACTTCAGAATAGCAGTTTCATAAGCAGTCAAAGGGGGAAAGGGAAGGTGGTGAGAGTTTTGGAGCTCTGTAGCTACATTCCAAACACGACTTTCTAATCCAAGTCAAATGTTCACATGCTCACCTTTATCTCTCTCGTCGCTTTCAAACCAAACCCCTCCTCTTCAAAGTTAGCTATTTCAAAACCCTCTGTGGATGCTCCATTTTCAGTTGCCCACTTTATCAGTTCAGGGAAATAGTCATCTCTTTTTCCATCAAAGACAACAGACAAACCTATATACACAATTTATTAAAAAACAAATGCAGAAATGAGAGGATCTAGAAAGATAAAGAAGTTCAATACAGAACTGCATGTAAACAGCTATCTGCTATCCCACAGCAGTTCTACTTTGAAGTACCAAGTCAGAACTGGTTTTTGTTAAGAGTTACTTAATAGCATACAAACGGTGTTCCCAATTTGCATCAACTTCAACATTCTGCCAAATTGGCTTACCAGTCATCTTAAAAACACAACCACCGAAAGCGAGCTGTGATGAAATATGAAGTTCCCCTCCTCTTCCCCTTTTAAATAAGCTGAGCAAAAATATTTGACCAAAAAAGCAATCACCACAACATGCAGCCACAAGGAGGAATTTGAGCAGCAAGCTGCAATTTCATTAATTCAGCCCTAGAAATAATGATAAGCAGATCTCAAGATCCTTCTCTCAAACACGAGGCAGTTAGTTTTTGGCTGTAGCATAAAAATAAGGACCGATCATCCTCCTGACTTCACAGAGCTCATCCCAATTTTTACACTTGGCTTCTCCAACAGGCACGTGGTCCACTGGTGAGATCACAAGCCTCATTCATTTCCTCAGCTTCCCC
Source organism: Nycticryphes semicollaris (assembly GCA_013400055.1). Taxonomy (NCBI): domain Eukaryota; kingdom Metazoa; phylum Chordata; class Aves; order Charadriiformes; family Rostratulidae; genus Nycticryphes; species Nycticryphes semicollaris. The sequence continues at coordinate 649,334 of VXBJ01002874.1, read as the reverse complement.
CCTTTACTGTCATTGGATTTGAACCTAGGCATTACAGTTCCCAGCTACACTCAGCCAGCTCCTTTCCTACCTCTTTGCCCCTGTGTTCTCTTCAGCTCAAACCCCAGTGTCAGACCACATTCAAAGCATCCAAACTCACGTAAAATGGCCTGAGCATTTCAGGAGTGACAAAGCATCAGCAAGTTGCTTACATTCAAAGACATTTTGGTTAAGCAGAGGTGATAAATACATCTTTAGATTAAAGGATTTTTGAAAAGTAGCATTATTGTATTTGAAATATTCCCCTCTCTCAAATCACAGATTTCAAGCCCCAGAACCAATCAAATCTGCAGTTAAAAAAAAGAAGTGCAAGTATAATTTAAAACAACAGTCTTTGATGATGCAGAAGAAGTTGCTGTTTCATAAAGTATTTTTTGAATGCAATGAGAATGTGGTGCACAGCGTTTTGGCTGGCCTTTTTCTTTAAAAAAAAAAAAAAAAAAGGTGGCCTTTCTCCTTTATTTCATACTCCCTTCAGGGTGCTATTTTCTGTGGAATATATTCAGAGCTGAGGCCTCACAAATCCAATAAGACTAGCTAGATAGCTTCTACAGAACTTGATAGGTGTTTATACTGTCCAGGACCTTGCTCTTCTTATTTCCAACATTGACTATTGCATAGGGCTAGTGTAAGCTTTTAGCATCCAGCTTTATCTAGAAGCATTCTGTAAGCATCGCTGAAATTCTGCCTCTGTTCCTCATGTGTGATGTGGTCCAGTACTTCCTACATTTTACCAAATTAAGAAGAGTAACTCTTTTAAATTACAAGCAGTATTAGGGAACAATTTATTTCTATACTGAACAAAATATAGCTGTACTGATGAAAATCCATGTTGGAATATTAGCTTTATTTAAAATTTTGCTAATGAGTCAAACAAGGAAAAATTTTCAAAAGTAAAAATACTGTTTGCAAATTAAGAGTTTTCTATAATCCAAATTTTAGTTCTTGTTCTATGACCCAGTGTTCCATTCAAGAAAACCACAAAGTATAACACTTCAGGCAATATTTATTCAATTGTACATCTTGGAGTTACCCGGACCAATATATACTTCTTTTGCTAATTGTTTAAAGTTTTTATTAAGCTAGAAAAATGCATAGTATAAATTATTATGTTCCATTAAAAGTACTCTTGAAAGCCACCATACCATTCATACTCACAATTTAATGTAACATTTTTACATACAAGCTATCTGTTCTTATTAATCTGAATTGTGTTTTACTACAACACATGTATTACATCATAAATCCCAGGACACGTACCATACGTTTAGAGAAGACACAGGACAGCAAAACAACGATTCAAGTTCACCTCCGCAGAGCTACAGAACAGTCACTCAACAGTATTGTGTGTTCTTCCTTATGTCCTCTACAAATAACTGATGTTCAAAGGTTTATGAACCCTTTCACGAAGTGAGATTCTTATGTGTTGGTCAAAAATTATTAAAAATAGGTACAAAAAGGATATTTCAAGCCTCTAAGTACAGTCCTCTGCTTTTTCAAGCAAGTACACAATCCACTCAAGCTCTATTTTAAATGCAATCTGGCTTTTTTTACCATCACCATATAAATATCAGAGAAGAAAAAAAATGTTACTTCTCTGCCATTAAAATACAACAGTCATTAAAAAAAAAAGGTTACTTTTAATAAAATTACAGGAAGAGCATTTTTAGAGCATATCTCTGAATAAAAACAAAGCTGTTGTGAAAATAAAGCATCAATGACGAGTTGTTGCAGAACATACAAGAAGAAAACCGCTCTAATCTGAAATATAAGAATATCTTAAGTTTAGGAAAATTGGCAATAAAGCCCCATACTGTGGTACTGTAAGCATTACATTATTTTAATTATGTGCTTGAGTTATACAGATAGATAAGTGATATATTTTGTGCATTTATATTTTTTGATATAATTTCATATCACGATGTTGAATTGTAGAAACTGTTTCCATGTCCAACAAATTATTCAGGCTAAAATAAAATAGTTATAAAATTAAGTTCAAAATGTTCAGCTTCAGAGAGGCAAACTATCCCATCTCGAATCAAAAAGGCCTATATTCTCAAATGATTTTAACGTCTAGTCCTGTCCTTCAGATTGTCATCACAATCTCAAGCTCTTTTTAGTATTTATGAAACAGAATAACCACAAGATCACCTGTGACATTCACTCAGAACTGTAAGTATTAAAATGGTTAATGCCAGTAGTCATGCCCACCAGAATATTTCAGAAACACTTGCAAGTGTAAAAAGCAACTGCGTGTCAGAGAAGTTAAGATTTTTATCCCAAAATAATAGGATTGCATCATATTTATATAATCAACAACAAAAAAAAATATTCCTTTTAGCTGTCAACAGACAATTCTTTAGGCAAATCAACACCCTGAGGCACCCTTATCTTAGTCTTTCACATTTACCTTTCTGCTTTTTGCGAATTTTCTCAACAAGTGAACGAATCTGTACATATTCTTCCCATTCCTTACCAGGACCTGGGGTAGGACTGCTGCATTCTGGAAACAAGAACGCCAAATGATAATGGTTTCTTTAATAAAGTGTGTATACATATGTGTTTTAACATAGGAGAAAAGGTTTCACAGCAACTTTCACTGAACCTTAGTACTACATGTTTACATGGTAAACACTAAAAACTCCACTGTTATGAAGTAATAGACACTTCTAAAATGTTCACAGCAAAATTTGCTTCAATTTATGTTCTTTTTTTTTTCAATATTCTTTTTTAAAAAGCTAGGAGGAAAAATAAGGTAAAGAGCCAGACCATGAAGTAGACAGTTTCTACTTTCAATAATCCAAACAAAACACTCTGTTTACGTTAGCCTGCTGACCATCCTCCTTGCTGTAATGAAAGCAGATCATAATAGCACAGACCTTACCTGAAGTAACTGAGAAATTTGCTGGTACGTATGTTTGACCTGCCTAGTTTTCATAGAAGCATAAATACTGGAAGGACAAGCAAAGGAGCACTTAGCCAAGCTTTAGCTTTAGAATATATCTACAGTGTCTCTAACAATATGCTAAATGCCAGTGTGTGGATTTCCTGATCTAAGCCACGTAAATCCCAGTGGACAGCTGAAGATTACCTTTCTCAAGTGATTTGAAAAATCTTTGCATTGAATAAAATATGGAAGCTTGACAAAAAGAACAGCTGATACTTGTCTTTGCTTAGAAAATTAGATCTACGTTTTATTTTTGGTAGCAAAGCAGAGGCCAATTGTAGCATAAGCATCAAACAGCTTTGCCAACTCCCTGTCTCCTCTTTGTGAGCAATGCTAAGAAAAATTCTAATTTTCTAAGGCAACATTTAGATATGTCCAGGATATGGAAATTTGGACTTGTGTTTCAACAAGAAGTGTAGCTCAGCACACTTACTAATGACAGCAGAAAGAGTGAACAGTATTTTAGCACCATCATATGAAATTATGCTCCGATTTTCCTGTTTACTAGAAAAAATGGATGAGTTCCAAATTCCTCAACAAGTGAAACCTTCGGTCTATACACAAGAACTAAGAACTACAAAGAGTTGCCAAACAGCAACAACAAAAATTATTTAAGCTACAGAAGTTATCAGTGGAGTTCAACTGAATTGTATTCCTGCTTTCCATGGTTAATTCCCCTACTGTAATATCTCTTCAAAGTACTGTTCAAGTGATGAGCAGAAATGGTGCAATTCTTGAAGTTTTAAGGAAAACGTGGTTTTTTTGCAGAGTTTCAATGACAAGTTATCTACAGACGTTTTTAAAAACTAATCTCACGCAGTATTTATGCGTGTGTTGAGAAGTAAAGCCAAAAGCTGCCAGAAATATTCTATCTCCAATTCATAGACACTTAAACAAGTCAATAATGATATATACTATCACAGATGGGTACTCTGAGATACACTATGTTAAGCAGGGTGAAATAGGAACCTCACCCACTTACAGGAAATGAAGAGAACCCACTGGCTTCAACACGAGAATATTCTGAGTGGCCTGCACACCATCCCTTTTTACCCAGAGAAACATAAAAATGAAACTTACTTTGTAATAGCTCACTAATTAGATTCAGCATTTCCTTCGGAGATACTGTTGCTGTGGCTCCTGTACCTGACTTCTGAGTTTTTACTCGGCTCTTCTTCCCCATCTTCCAACTAAAACAGATTAAGAAGCACACTGTTACCAATTACTAAGAAACAAATTACAATACTGATGAATGGATAAGCTCTTCTCTTATTAGTCACGTAAAAAAATAAGATGAGGAGTAGTTTCTGGCAGAAATATAAATTCAAGTATTATTTGTATGGCCTCAATGTAAGACAACCATGCAATGCAATCTGAACAGTATTTCACGTAGTTGCACATTAATTACCTCAGGGTAATTAGAAACTAGAAGTCTTACAGAGGAAAAAAATATTATTCCTATTATTTGCAAATTCATTAGTTATGAACAACAACTATTATGGATATCAGAGTATAAATCCAGGTTATTTTATCTCATCAGCTTCAATGTGGACATCAGCTGAGTTAGTATTTGTGACTGCACTACAGCAGTAATTCAAAACAGATAGAAAATTGAGTGCTCCATTTCAAAATAAAATCAAAATATACATAAGTATATCTTTGGAGCACCTTCTTGTCATTTAATACAACTAGTTAAGGACAACTTATTGTCAGTTACCATAACAAATGCAACATCATCCCAGGCTGATTTTCCAGTATTTGGAGCCCGTTGTTCCCATGGAGGACTTAAATCATACAACATCTACTGGCAGGGCAGCGTAGCAGGCTGGGAAATACCCAGGTGATTTCTCATATGCACTGAGAGCAATTTTGGATGCCAGCACTCAACAGGCTTCCAGGGGAGGGGCTGCATGGGATCTGGTACTTGTGAATAAGGAAGAACTGCTCAGGCACGTGATGGCCAGGAGCAGCCTTGGATGAAGTGTTTGTGAAATGATAGTGTAAGATCTTAAGTAAAGAAAGGAAGGGAAAGAAGCAGACTGAAGACTCTAGATTCACAACACTAGAGGTGGGACTTGCTCACGGAGCAGTAAGCAGAAGGCCCTGGGAGCCCATGACAGCCAGCCATCATCTTCAACTCTCTTCCCAGAGCACAAAAATAAGCCTTCCCAACACTCAAGAAAATCAGCAGGCACAGCAGGAGGGCTGCTGGAGCCAGTCCCAGTACATAGGACTCCTCGCTGACTGAGCTCAAAGGGAAAAGCAACATATGTAAAGTATAAGCAGGGACAGGCAATTGGAAGGGAAAACAATGCACAGTCTAGGCCAACACAGACCAAATTACAGAGGCCGAAGCTTGTCCAGAGTTGATATTGAAGAGGGATGTGAAAGGCAAGAAGAAACACTTCTAGAGGTAAAACCATCAGCAAAAGACAGATTGGGGAAAGGGTAATTCAGCTGGTAAAATCAGGAAGCGATCTAGTGATGAAAGACACAGAAAAAATTGAGGTACCCAACACCTTAGGCATGGTCTTTACCAACCAGGTCTACTATCAGGCTTCCCAGATTTCTGCATCTAGTAGCAAAGCTTGAGGGAGAGGAGCTATCAACTTAAAAACTATTTAGGTAAGCTGAACATATATAGATACATAGGGCCAGACAGGAAACATCCAGGGTACTGGGAAGGCTAGCAGATGCCACTGCAAGGCTGCTGGCTATCATCTTTGAAAAGTCATGGTGATTGCCTATTACAGGAAGCAGGTAACTTAAAAGCAAACAAACAAACAAAACCCAACAGAAAAGAAAACAAGCAAAGAAAATCCAGTAGAAGAGCAAGGTGGGGGCAAGAGAGGAAAGAGGATCCAGGAAACTGACGGCAGTCAGTCTCACCCCATTTGCTGTACACAAGACGTGGAGAAAGTACTAACAGGAAGCTATTTGCAGGCACAATGAACATGAATGTGACTGGGATCAGGCAACAGACTTCCAAAGAAACCACCAACCTGACTGCCTTCTGAAGAAGTGCCTCTACTTCAGAGAATCAGTACTTGTCAGTTGCTTTGACTTAAGCAAGGCTTTAACACTATCTTCCACAGTATCCTGGTTGTCAGATGGAGGGAGACATCGGTGCACAAAAGATTCCTTGGATCATGAGGTTCAAAGAATTTTGGTCATTAACTGTTAGTCTAACTGCTAACTGGTTAGATGCAGTATTCCTCAGTGGTCAATACTGCACAACACCATCATCAGATTTACACGTTAGGACAGAAAGCATCCTCAGCAAGTTTATATATATAAAACATATATCCATTATATGTATAATAGATATAAAGATACATATAATATATAATTATATATAATGGGGAAAGCAGACAACATGTTACGGTGCAGGGCCACCATTAAGGGGGACCTCAACAAACTGGAGGAAGCATCCAAGAGAAACTTTCTAAAGTTAAACAAAGGCAAATGTTAAGTGTCCTGTTGGGAAGGAAAAAAGACCTATACAGCATTACAGAACCATATACAGCTGCAGCCCAGACTGGCAGCAGCTCTGCAGAAAAAGACTTGGGAGACTCTAGCTGACAGCAAGTTGAACATAAGCCAGCAGTGCACCCTTAGAGTGATGAAAACTAACTGTAGTTTGAGCTGCATAAGCAAGGGCATGAACAGCAGGTCAAGGGAAGTAATTGTTCCCTTCTGCTTGGCACTGGTGAAGCCACATTTTGAGTACTGTACAGTTTTGGGTCACGCAGCGCGGGAGGTACTGGCAAACTGGAGCATGTCCAAAGGAAGGCCATTAAAATACTGGAAGGGCTGACACAATGAGAGAATTGGGTTTGCTCAGCCTGGAGAAGAAAAGAAGCCTATTACTGCTTTCACCTATGTAATGGGGCCCTATACAAAGAGGTTGGAGGCAGATTCTTCTCAGGCAAGCACAGGAAAAGTTGAACAGGAAACAGTCACACTTCAAGGGAAATTCCAAATAGATATAAGGAAACTGCTCACCATGAGGGTGGTTGAGCACTGGAACAGGATGGAGATTTAACTGCATTTCCAACCAACCTTGGAGAATTTAGAATTTGACTTAACAAGTCCCTGAGCAACCTGATTTAATTTTGAAGTTAAAGCAGAAAATTGAGCCCCTCAATCTCCAGAGGTCCCTTCCCATCTACACATTTGCTGATGATTCTAAATGTTACTGCAACTGATGTTTTCACTTCTATATGGGCAGTATACACAGTCTATATGGTACATAATGTCTTCCTCCACAGCATAAAACATTCTATGTCCAGTTACTTTGCAGTGAGAGCAGAGTCAGACACATTCAGGTAACTTTGGACATCTAAAAGGTTTCAACTTTGGGTCACCAAAATCACCTCAGCCATAGCAACTTCGTTATCACACATTCCACTGTAAAATCCATAAAAATGCTAAAAATCACTATACAGAGGTAGTACTTTGGATCCCAGCATTTTATATATCTAAAAGGGATGCTTTTATCCCTGGTCAGCGCAGCTAACTTACTCAAAATGAAATATTTCCTCCTGCACTTTATCAAAAAGCCCTCATTTGCAGGCTAGTAAGGAGAGATCCCACAGATTCAATGTAATTGCAGTGGCTGATCAGACCCCTTGAAGTTTGTAAATTAACAGGGGACATGCTCTTGAAAGACACTGCTCTATCACAAGCAATTACATTTGACATGAGATCTGCAGCTCAAACAAAGCAGGGAATAACACTCCTTATGAAATCCAGGTTGCATTTATAGTAGTACAAACTGGAAATAGGATCAATGTAAACGGCCAACCTGCCATAATACAGTGTAACACAAAGCCACAGAAGAACCTCACCAACAAAAACAACTTCGGGAGGTTTATTTTCATGGTCTTCCCATTATGCACATTTATCTCCCCCCCTTACCCTTCCCAAAGATTTTATTCCTATTTACTCGAGTGTTTCCCCCTCCCATATGTCATCCTCTTACATTTATTTTAGACCCTTCTGCACTTAAGACAAATCAAGTCAGATCTGTAATGGATCCAACAGCAGGTTTGGGGACAGAGTCCAAAATCTTCAGGCCAAGAACAATGCAGTTATGTGCTGATTCCCACAAACGGTTTTCTACATTCCCTCTAAACACGATCTCCCGCATTTTTAGAATCATCAGGAAAGAAAAGCACTCACGCAGCGTACTCCATGTTACCAGTTACAAATTCTGATGACACACAGTTTACGCGATTCAAGACGCTCATAAATATTAAGATAAATAAGCCGAATAACTGGAAGTATTTTGAAGGATTTTGGTTTCTCATTTCGAAGAACAAAGTATGTTTATCGACCAATAAACTGAGGAAAAGCAGTCTGAGTAAACGTTCCGTACACACAACTACCAGAACAGCGTGGGCTGAGGTTTTTTAAGTTGTATTTAGAGGAAGAATCTGCTTGGAATTTAAACATCCATCGGCAGATTTTTCTGAGGAAAAAACAAAACCTCCAAATATAATCATGCACATATTATACATGGAGACACGGAAGGTGTCACCGTGCCATGAGGACAATGATACACCAATACATGAAGTACCACACTTTGAATTTTTCCCCCTATGATACACGTTAGTACCGAGAGCCTGTTTTTCACAGTTGAAAGCGTTGCCAAAAGTTATGTCTAAAGAGAAAGCTCATTTTAGAGTATGTGAGCTTCAGCTTCCCAAATATGAGAAAAATAACAATTTGAACAACACCAAGTATTTGCTTTATTACTGCAGATAAATAGAGGTTTAGTGCCAAAAAGAAAAAAAAAAACTCTCTTAGCTGAAATCTGCTCTATGAAAGTAAGAAATTCAAGACTAATAGGAGGTCTTTCTCAGCTCCTACTGCTCAGATAACATGTAGCAAAGCTATCACAGGAAAAACAAGTTCCATGAACAACTCATTAGACTGATGGCACGGTAATCAGAAATGCGTTTTTTCAGTAGGATGCTACTAGTACGTGAACGGGAAATAAGCTTCTCTCTCCTTTGATGCATGTGTCTTGTCTAAACTATTGCCTCTTCATCATCAGAATTTCTATAGAGAAAACAGTCTGGATGTGTGATTAAATCAGCAAGTATCTCACACACACAAAAAAGCAAACCCAGCATACTGGTATCTTGAGATATTTTGTTACTGAAGTATTTCCTTTTTAAGGAATCATCCATCTTAATCAAAATTGTGCTTTTTGTTTTAATCTAATTACCAATCAAAAAAATAGGCTTCCACTCCCTACATTCCTTATCTCCATTCACTGCTCAGTTAAACGAAGCTGACGTAACTATATAAAATCTCATCCATTTGACAGATGTATTGTTTAGTAAAAGCCGTAATTTGAAAGGAATTGCTGCTATACATGGTCATCTAGAAAACATAGTCCAAATACCAACCTAACAGAGCAGCTGCTTATAAAAATAAAAATAATAACCAGGTAATATATTTTAGGTAATATAAAAACAGATTATGAAACTGTTTTCAGCATTTCTGAAAGCTAACACACAACTTATAATCCAACTGCACACTTGGCAAAAAGCAGTTTAATGGAGCAACGTTCTCTGCCATCTTTAAGCAGCAAATGATGAGTTACATCGATAACATGAGACCCAATATGGAGAAAGTAAGTGTGGCTCCTTTGTGAAACTTTTTGTAACTAAAATTACATTAATAAAATCACAGTTCATGAAACAGATTTTAGAGTTAGATTTACATTCTACTGAAAAAAAAAATATTTATAACTTTATTTACCAAAAAAAAGTGTTCTTTAATTTGAAATAAAATTTTAGTTATGAAGCTGCTTTTTTTTTTTTTTTTTTTGCAAGTGACTAAAACAACTATTTAGAAAGTAATAAAATATGAGAGTGCTTCTCAACACGGCAATGAAAGGACAGGCTGTTTGCCAGCGCATGTGTGACATCAGAAGCAGCAATATAAAAATCTAGCTGCATGACATGCAGAGAAAAAACAAACAAACAAAAAAAAATCCTTCAGGACTGAGATGAGCCTCAGACTTCATAAATATCTGAAGCAGCAGCAATACACATTTCAGTGGAAAAGTGGTTTGGGTTTTTCTGCAAGTTTGCTTTTCTGTTTGTCTTCTGGTGAATATTTAACTACTATGCCATGTTTCCTTTCAAATAAACGTTGTTGAAAATTCCTGAAAGCATTCTGCAAAGAGAGAGTATGCTGACAGCAATGATGAATAAGCTTGCTAACACTCACCACAGCCACATTTCCAAATATAGTGTATCAGCTGGCTTGGCATAAAGAACCATGCCAAAACTGGTAGTGAGGGGTGTAAATGATCCATCTCCCCCTTCTAATACTGCTATCAAAGAGCAGTTGTGTCAGACTTTGAACTTGTTTCCACGTCACACACAAATAATATTTCAATAAGCTGTAGCTGTAAAACATGCCTCCTCTTGCCTTAACAGCTTTAAAAAGTGAGCATATTCACCTAACAGCTTTTGAAGGTAACCAGGAGAAGTCTGTACAGCAACCCCAAAAGCACTGAAGAACTGCCACCAAGTGTGTGGGGGGGTTGTTTTTTGGGTTTGGTTTGTTTTTGTTTTTTAAAAAAACCCAAACCTGATTGTGTAAACATTTTATCTAAGAAAGCTAATGCTTGTGGTATTGGAGAACTTGACCACATCACGGACCACATTTCCTTATGGAAGCCATGCCAAGCTTGGATAATGAACTACGGATCTTCCCAAACAATACTTCAGAAAAAAAAAATAATCCATTTAATCATTAACACCCTCCCTCCCTCCCCAGCTTTTTACATTTGCATGACCACCAAGAAGTTCACTGCAGCACTACGTAGAGCTGCAGTTAAGTTTGATAGAAAAAAAATCAGAACAAAAAGAATCTATCATAAAGCACTATAAAGATACCCACCTCTCATTCACTGGGTAAAAACACAAGCTTGCAACCTTTGCTGCAACACTGTGAATATAATAATAGTGATAAGCAAGCACTATATTCATTTTTAAGTATTTAACGGTGTTAGAAATTACAGAATTTATCTACATGATAGAGAATAATATGCCTTTTCCAATGGTCCCAGCATCCCTGCAGTGCTCAGTTACCCTCCTCATCTCTTCCAGGACTCCACATTGCCCTCTGGTCCCCCTTCACGTGACTGTACCAGGTCTTCTTTTCAGGTTTCATTACAACTACACATGTTGAACAAAAACATCACCACACGTGTTGACTAACAAACAGGCCAAGCAGATAAACTATTCTCAACACAACTTTTCCTCTAGCAAGCAGACCAACCCATGTTTAAGTTTTCCCACTCTGTCAAATTTGATTAAAAATGTCCAACAAGTTGGCGGGTGAAGCAGGAAGAACCAACCAGCAAAGTCTTATTTGCCTCAGCTATAACTTTTTAACTTTACAGAGTAGTAAACCAGCTACTCACAAATGTGCTGAGCTGTCAACAGTAACAACCAAGTTAGGCATTCCCACAGCAAGAGTTATCTGTTCAAGTTCAACTTTGCTTCGAGGACTCAGTATATTTCCAATGCAGTAGCTTAACACTGTATCTTCTTTAATTCAGATCCTTATAGATGCTAATTACATTATGTTCTCATTACATAATAGTTTCCACCCCACGCATCTTCTTGGCATAGACGAGCACAGAAGGTGAGGGGTGCAGCTCTAGAATCGGTATTAGAAGGACAGATACGGGTCGACAAGGGCAGACAAGGAGAAGACAAGGGAATTCTCAAGCCATGCAAAGAGCAGGGAGAGGTGAGTAGAGTGGGTGGCTGTGGGATATTTTCTTTGACTGCACTGAGAGGGAGGACAGATGAGTAGGATGCACACAAACCAGGCTTGCAATTTTTTTTTCTAGCTTGATTGCCTCAGACTAAGTCATTTTCCCCTCTGCTTCAGAGGGGGAAGCGTATCATCATCTTGTATCAACATATGTTGAGCAGCCAGGGTCTTAAGGGACAAGCTTAATGCTTCCAGGCAATTGACAGGAGTTCTCCAATCTGTACGTAGGAGAACACAGTTTTACACTTGATGTGACCAGGTTTACAAGGAATCTGATCTTTTGCTTCAACCAATCGAGGTTTTGTTTTTTTTTTTTTTCTCCTAAACTTGAATCCTATGACTGTGGGTAAAAAGATAAACACATTTTATAGCAAATAGAAAGCCTGAAATCAAGAAGTGTAAGAACAGTGTGGGTGGAGGAAGAGATCTGTGATCTTTAAGAAAAAAAAAATCAGTTTATACATTTACAATGAACACTATGTTTGCTTGTGAAAACCACCTACAGCATGTCACTTGGAAATCACACTAACGCTCTTATCACTCCTAAAGTATTAATCTTGACTGATTAGTTACTGATTCAATCCCTTTGTCCCAGCTCTCCATCTCACCTGCTCTGCACTCCATCCCTTCTCTTCTTGCTATTACTTCTCTTCCCCTGCTGCCCTTCCTTTTTTTCTTCCATTTCTTCATTTCCTCTGTTTGCCAAAAGCTCTATGAAATACAATGTCACTGCAGCGCACTGTTTGTGTACCTTCCCAATTTCTAAGCGGTTTTGGAAGTGAGACCTCCTGTCATTATAGAGTCCTTATAACAAGGCATAAGGCAAACAAGGTCTGAAATATTGCCGTAACACTGATGACAATGCTGATAAAAATAACCTACAGAAAACACTGATAAGTGTAACCATAGAAAAGCCAGTGCTGTTTCAACTTAGGACTGCATTCCACTTCACATACAATGTAAATTTGTGTTTCCCAAGAGCTCCCTTAGCCACAACCCACCCTATTTCGTAAGAGCCACCTTTGATAAACTTGCTCCTTGTGGCAAAATGCTGTACCCAGAATCAGTCCAATGTACAGCCCGACTAACACTTAGTGACCTAGGTTCTTCTGCTCTCCCAAAACAACCTGCAACCCCCCAAATGCAGTTCCTTGCTGCTAGTTAATAAACTATATTTCCTACATAAAAATATAACATAAGGACTGACATGCTCAGATGTTTTTTTTCATCTGATCATCAAGTCAGGAATGCTCCCCAGCAGCAGGCCACAGCCCCAGAAATGCATGTTCTGCAGGAAGAGGGAGATCCTGGCACACACATATATTGGTTACACACTACAGCTTTCTCCCAGTTTCATCTTATGAGACGCTGCTTACCATTCCTTCCTTCTTTTCTAGTGTCTGCTCCCCAGATTCAAGATCCAATAATGTCACAGGTCTTCTTCCTCAGTCTTTTTGATTAAAAAAAAGACAAACCACATACCACATCCCCTAGTATCTTCCTGTCTCCAGAAACAGAACAGCACTGAGCATCACCCATTATCTCCTGAAGGAATAGGGAGAACAGAAGTTCTCCGGTCTGTTTCTTTTTAAAGGAATTTTTCTCCAGTATCTTACTTATCTGACTTCCTGTGGTCCAAGCTGCAAGGTAGTAAGCTTCCCGACTTCATCAAGTTGTGATATTACCCCAGGTCAGGTTCTCCTACTTCATAAAGAATTTCAGTTATATTTTTCTTTCAAAGACCTGATTTAGCCACATGATGCCTTTATAACTGTACTCCGCGTATTTCCTCTCTCAGGTTAAGGCCAATGTCCCTGTCACTTCTTAAGAAAAACAGTCTTCCTGAGATAAACTGTCTGTAAGTCTCATGTTATTTGATTCAGGTATTCCCCTACACACCTTTTCTCTTCTTCCAGTCAGCAGATGGATTTTATCCTGTTGAGGAGGTAAGCGCCTTTTACCTCTGTCCCCACTCTCTGGGCTACTTGCTTCTCCCAAACGTCTATTTTCTTCAGGAAATCTATCAAGCCAGTGGTTTTAGGCTTTGCCGTTCCTTTAAGTAAGCACAGTATCATATCAAAAGTACAATCAACTAAAATTAACTAATTAAGAATAAATTCTTAACACTGAATGAGCAAAAACAACCAGAAGGAAAAAAAAAAAAAAGACTGATACTGAAAATCTTAACTTTTCAGTAATGAAAAGAATTTACTGGCAAAAAACCCAACATTAGAAATACATGCCTATACTCTCAATGCTTCCAAATTCATGCTTTATTTCTCTTCCTACAGGATGCATATGCAGTTACAGTATATGCATTTGTCACTACTTTGAAAACAGTTAACCCCAACTAAATACAACCAAAAACATCATGAGAGAACGTTTTTTGCTATTGTACTTAGAAAAATTCAGTTCATACAAAGCATGTTTTTCAGTAAGATCCTACTTTTATAGAATTCTACAGCTGGGCTGTTTACTAAGGCATAAGACAGTTGCATGATTGACTTGTGTTTCAATAAACCTAGATGTAAAATACATTTGGACTGTTTGTGAGAACACTTCTTAAATGTTTTATGCTGGAAGAGCTCTTTGCTATGACTTGGTAATTCCAAAAGCAACCCCCTCAACATATACAAGAAACTTTAAAAAGGTTTAGAACACAAAAGGAAGGAGATTAGTTGTTGTCAAGAGCTACCTTCTCAATGCTCACATAAGAAAATTTCCCCAAACTGTAAAACCGTAAACACAGAAATGTTAGTGCTGCCCCAAATCTTTATTAGCCCGTATATCTATGCAAGACATAATAGTTAGAAAGTTAATTTGGTTTTGCTTATTAGCCGGTACACACACATCAGAAAATAACATGCTATACAACGTTTAATTGTGAATGTTTTAATGTAAGACATGATTCAGTAACTATATGATACCTTTGCCTGTCCTTAGACTGGTTTGTAAAGATCAAAAAAATTCCATAAATGTCAAAAATAGCCCCTGTGATGGCTTAATACAACCTGTCCTACTTCCCATTGCAATGTGCCAATAGTGCTCAAAATCACTTCAGTGTGTCACTTCAGACAGTGACTTCTTGAACCGTGCTAAGCGTGCTCAGTGTCTTTACTTCACAGGGCAAACACAGCAGAGTCACTAAACCTACTTTATGTAAACTTTAATATTGACCACGACTTATGCAACCAAGAACCAGGACCTTTTATTGCCATTTCCAGCATTTTGCTTAGAGACAGACTAACAACAGCAAGAAAATCAGTCATTACTGATGCCTCCGAGGGCATGACTAAGAGTTAAAATTCAGCAATATTATGTTGATAGAAGTGCCATGAAACAGTATAGCACTCATTACATTGCCACAAAGAGAACAACTAAAAGCAGAAATTCAGTCCCCATTCAAGACAGCTGATGTGCTTTGAAATTCTGACAGAGCCTTGGATACAATTAAAAACTTTAGGATGACGATATCTAATCGCACATCTTTTCAATGGGAATTGGTTTTTTAACTCAAAATGTACATTTCGCACGGGTCAGCCCTCCCTGCAACTGCTTATTAGTCATGAAGACTCATAATAATTTTAACCACCAAAAAAAAGGCAACACTCTTAAAAGGGATGGAAAAACTTCTAACAAGAAGTTGACCCATTCTTCCATGTGTTAATGAAAAAAAAGTGTAATATCAGATACATGTTTTGTATGTAAATTCTCTAGGATGCACAGAAAAGCCTGGATGTGTATCATAGAATCATAGAATGGTTGGAGTTGGAAGGGACCTTAAAGAGCACCTAGTTCCAATCCCCCCCACCTCCCACTAGACCAACTATATCACTATATATTACTGCATGTGCTTCACAACAGCTAGAGGAGAAGAAACTGAACCCAACTGAAGAGCAAAAAAAATTCTTGGGTATCACTGCATAGATATTTAAGTCCTTTTTTAATTGCACTATTGTCAATGGCATAAATAATACAAAACTAGGCAAAAACATATATTCCAATTAACTGGACTGTCTCCAAGGAAAATATTTAAAGCTGAAAATAATTAACGCCAAGGAACTACTGTTTAATTGCCACAATAATTCCACCTAAGTGGAATGCCCGCAAGCAACATACTAACAACTGAGCCCGTGATTATTTCTATGCACTGAAAAATTCTCCTATCAGTTCTGTTTGCTTTTTGTTTTAACACCTTTGCATACCCTTTGCTTTTACACCTATTGCAACTCCGATATGATTTACTATGGCCTGCTAGGCTGCTCCTTTCCCATCAGTTAATTATGTAGGGCCATCTGACACCGACACCTTGAATCTCCAATCACAGCATAAGGCTGCAAATCCTATAAAAGCACCTGCCACAATTTCTGGGCCGTTCTAATGTCACTAATCCACATGTCTAAGTTTCTCTGCCAAGCAGCTAGGTGATACAGATATAACCGTGCATGATACACCACATCCCTTTTATTCAAAAGGGCTCCTTACCCATACAGTCCTTGCAATACTTCCACGAGGTGATAAAAACCATCCTGCAAACCTCTCCAAGGAAAAGGAGGAAGGAAAGATGATATCCACAGCGTAGAACGCGTTTCTACAAGCTTTCAGAGCTGCTCCATGCTATGTGGCAGCTTATGTGATTCTTGCCCTCAAAATTAGTTTCATTATACATTCATGTCTTGCAACTACTTAAATTGGCTCGGTATTTCAATACCACTGCTGGAACAACAACAACAAAAAAATAAGTAAATGCCTGAGGACCTATATTTGGACACTGAATTGACTCTACCCAGTATGCACAATTAAATTGTGCTTGAAGTTATAAATATCTGACTTCAGCTACAGTTTTGTGTTGTTTCCTGGAATACCCTGTCCTTACAGAAGAAAATCTAAGCAGTTTTAAAATAACTGCTGTATTTTTCTCTAGCTAAGAGTGAAGCACAGCTGTTCCATCAAGCTTCTGTCCACAGCACATTAACTCCCTAAAAGTATGCTCAGAGATAGTAAAGATAGCACTGCTGCTACTTCTCCTCAACCAGCACTGCCTGGGATCACTATCAGCCCATTAAAGAACAAAACACACCTGAACAGTGCACAAATGTCTATTTGATGCATAATCAATGCCAAGGACTTTCAGGCTGCAGCCAGGAACCACAGTACAAACTAATGTGAACAAGGAAAAGACAGCAGGATAGAGAATTGCAGTGGGTATTCTTGCGCCTTTTCTTAACCTTTCTTTGACACGTGGGAATACTGACACCAGGTAACATGCTTGCTGTTAAATGATATCATGAGTCTTGTACAATTCGGAAAGACATCAGACAGCTCATTTGAAAGAGTATTGAGTTCATCGTAGGGAACTCAATCATAGGGAGGGAAAGAAGTAGCTTGGAATGTCACTCCAGCTCTGAAATGGCACGCTGCATTATTTCCACACCCAGATAGTACACCTGCCTGCTTTCCCACTCTGGGTGTGGAGTGACATCAGCTGTATATAAA
This sequence comes from Nycticryphes semicollaris, assembly GCA_013400055.1. NCBI lineage: Eukaryota > Metazoa > Chordata > Aves > Charadriiformes > Rostratulidae > Nycticryphes > Nycticryphes semicollaris. The sequence goes on along the minus strand of VXBJ01002874.1, from coordinate 632,041 downwards.
CAAAACATCACTGGCCATTCTTGGAAATAATCAATCAGCATTACTGTCATTCATTCCATACGTACCCATGTGAAGTTTGAAAAAAACGGAGCTCTTTGTTACAAGGTCAGATTGTCAACATCTAAGATGTAGCAGTGCACAGATTTCACAGAATCACAGAATATCAGGGATTGGAAGGGACCTTGAAAGATCATCTAGTCCAATCCCCCTGCCGGAGCAGGAACACCCAGAGCAGGTCACACAGGAACGTGTCCAGGCGGGTTTTGAATGTCTCCAGAGAAGGAGACTCCACAAACTCTCTGGGCAGCTCCTTCCAGTGTTCCATTATCCTCACTGTGAAGAAGTTTTTCCTCATATTTAAGTGGAACCTCTTATGTTCCAGCTTGCACCCATTGCCCTTACCCATTTACTGCAATGCAAACAAACTGGGCACCTCCAGAGTAGCTCAAACAAAAATCTTTCCTAATAAAGTTATTACAGACCTGCCCTGTAGGATGTGCTAATGATTAGGGGCTTTTTTCCGAGGGAACCCTCACGGAAGAGATCACAGCCCTCAAGCCCAGTTGTGATTACACTTCAAGCTACTGTATGTTAATATCCTTGAAGACACCCATAGCAGACAGACCAAGCACTTAACATTTCTAAGTCTCAGAAGAATACTATTTTGACAGTTGAGAAAGGAACTTCTGACAACATTTAAGTGCTATGTGTAAAAAAAGAATCTAAGCTTCTGCTATGAATGCCTGGTAAGTGATGTAATTGAGGGCTTAACAGTTGGAAATCCTTACAAAGCCACTTGCCTTAAGCCCACTCCCCATCTAGTGATTAAAATGCTGACTATTTCAGAAAGTGTGACTAGAAGTTCCAGGTAAAATACCAGCAGTTTCTGACATTTATACTGTAGACCTTGGAAGTGAAGGAGCAGGTTCCTCCAAGCCCCTTTTTATCTTCTGACGTTCGTAGTTGGCAACATGAGCCCTTAGAGTTTCCTCCATGTTTACTCAAACTACTGACACTGCAGTGGTTTGAAATAAGCAACCTTTAACACAGGCATTTACTGGGCTGTCAGGTCCAAGAACGATGCAGCACTAGTAAGTACTACTTGGCTTCACCCCTGAGCTTTCAAATGTTTGATAAAATAATAACCACACAGACCACAGCCACACTGCCAGCAGCTTCTCAGAAATGTTAATTCTTACAATTCAGAAAAACTGGTATCATATTTATTTTGTATGTTTGCAGGTGACAAAACAGACCAAAGCAGGAACATTTATTTTAGCACATCCATTACAGAATAAATACATTGCACTCCCCCGTCCCAGAACACATCCAGGGTGATCACACCACTTTCTGAACAAAACCACCTTCTCTGTTTTAAGGGAGAAAGACTGAACGGCATCTTTCCACAAGAGAACTGCCTCAAGTCTACTAACGCACTGTTAGTGCCTGCTGAAAATCAGGCATGTCATTGCCGTATCTATCTAACCCCCAGGCAGGCCATGCATCCAAACCAAGTGTAGGCCTCACCAGGCTCTACAAGCGGTTTTCTAAAGGGTTCACACAAGGAGCTGCGATCATTTCCGTAGTCCCCCTACAAATCCCAGGTATCACAGAATCACAGAATATCAGGGATTGGAAGGGACCTTGAAAGATCATCTAGTCCAATTCCCCTGCTGGAGCAGGAACACCTAGATCAGGTCACACAGGAACCCATCCAGGCAGGTTTTGAATGTCTCCAGAGGAGGAGACTCCACAACCTCTCTGGGCAGCCCCTTCCAGTGTTCCATTACCCTCACTGTGAAGAAGTTTTTCCTTATATTTAAGTGGAACCTCTTATGTTCCAGCTTGCACTCACTGCCCCTTGTCCTTGTATCTCTTGATCAGTCCCTCCAAACTGAGACTTCAAGGTTCTTATTCCTAACAATTGCATTCCTATTTTCCTGGGGTTATCCCATTCCTGCACAACCAGTGTAGAGAATCCACTTGCCTCAGATTCCAGCAGTTTGGATTTTCAGCAGTCCCAGGCCTCTGGAGACCCAGCGCCTTCCAATCTCACGAAGCAGCCCTAAGGCCCCACTGCCTCAGCTATAGAGCCCCGTCTCCTTCGCCAGGAACGCTACCCTTTCTTCTTCTGCAGCAAAGGACCATGAACCACACATCGCATTAACCAGCAAGTCACACCTGAAACACTGGCAAGATGGAATTTATATCCATCAGCTGAGAATGAAAATTTGATCCTATGTAATAAAATCTCAACAACAAAGGAAACAGCAGCGGCATGACTCCAGACAAGAGTGGCTGGTACTGTTAATATTCTGCTTCCCAGTTCTTGTAGCTGAATTTTCTGCTTCCACAAATAGAACCACTATCTACTAGTCTGGAAAATTTCAAGATAGAGAGATGACTTTCACTCTGACCAATTCTTCCTTACGGAACACAAAAGACAGAACTGAACACAAACACCGTGACTATTATCACAGAGCAGCTGCCCGTGACATCTTGCTGCAGGTGCTATCGGTACATGTCTCTCCACCAAAGAAAAACGCATTCTGGGAGCAGCAGTATTTTCCCAAACTAGACTGCTCATGCTCTATGCCTTGGGCCAACTTGTCGCATACTGGGAGGGTAGAAGTCTGCAAAAATGTGCTCAAACATGCTTTTTGTTATTAACCCAATCTGGCATTTCTGAAAGTTTTCTAGAAACCCTAAAATCGTATCCTTGCAGAAGGTGAAGTGTTCCTCCAAGCTGCACAGAACACTGCTTTCTTCAATCACATCAGTAAAACCCTGGTAAAGCACATTAAAGCTGCACGACTACACTAATTTCCCACCTTCAAAGTAGGTATACACTGTGCCTTTAAGATGGCAACCTCCATTTACTAGAGTCTGCAAAGTTTTTGGCTCGTCATATCGTCATATGAAATACTTTATACCTCCCAAACTACTTGCAAACGCCAACTACAAGACGCCACAAAATAAAGTGCGCAGTTCTTGAATGAGGCTATAATTTCCTTTTAGGCTTCTAAATGCCCCAAGTTGAAGTGCAATGGGACAGGTTTGGTTTGTTGGGGGTTATTTTGTTTTGTTTTTATATTCAGACATCAATTCAAAGATCTAGTAAGCCAGGAAAAACAGACTGTACAAGGCAGGTATCCTACGGTGACAGAAGGAAATGACAACATTATCTGTCATTGTCTTGAAAGCAGGAATTCTCTTTTTTAATAGAGGATTGTGAGATGCAAAAAATGTTACTTCATGAACTTTTATAGAGCTTACCATTATTCCCAAGCATCAGCTGGGAACACAGTGAGAAATACGTGCTGGAATGCTGACTCTTAGAAAAAGGGGCAGAGAACAGATACCAACCTGAACTTGACAACCACATGAAAACCCAGCAGTCACTTTCTGCAGCTCTACATTTTAGAGTTATATCAGCTTCTTCACTGTACCAGCACACAAAGCCTCTCAAACTGGTCTGACAACGCCCATTTTATTTGCTTCTGACTGACAGAATCAGGTGCAGCATACTCCAGAGGGAATGGATGCTTCTCTATTTTAAGGAGATTTAATGTATTAATATGCTATCAATGTAACTCTGCTTAGCAAAGTGGAACATTAAACGTCGTTGCTGGTCATCCCAAGCAGACAGCCATTTTCCCTTCTTCACCAGCCAACCCTTGCTACTTTCTACAAGTCTAAATATACTATTTCAGCAGGCAAAGTTCCCCAAGGAACAAAATCCATCCATACACAGCCTGCTTCCTGTTGAGACTCACTTTATTTGGAGAAGGCAACTTCCAAAGAAAAGATTATTCAGTTGTGAGATCACAGATACGACAGGATAGCCTCCAATCATGAAGACATGCCAGAAACATCCAAACCCGGGCAGTATTACCCTCCACACTGAGCAGCAGTAGTTATGAAAGTGCTGATGGGTTTATCGAGATTAGCAATGGTGTACCACAAAAAGACTGTTGAAGTGTATTGGTCTCAAGTTCCCAAATCCCAGCAGCTCACCTGAAGCTCACAGACCAATGAGATGTCACAGCCTGCACAAGGCATCGGAGCATTGACTCAAAAGGCTGTGGACCTTGAAAAGTCATTTTTGTTCACGTAAAAACCCCCTAAAACCTGGACAAGTGCGTCACACGCTTTGAGATACACACCAGTAGCTACATCACAGTAACATTCAAAAACCCAAAACACCTCAACACAGATGCATTAGAGAAATGCTTCTGTATCAAGAGTTCAACTGGTAGAACTTAATAAACCTGTGAATAGGTGCAGGGCATCAGCAAAGACCAGAAGATCCAAACAGTTCTTCAAAACCACTGATAAGAAGCCCAACTTTCCAATCATTGGTATCAACTTCTAGTCTGTTCCATCAATAGTGAATGGAAAAGCATATTGCTGGCAACTTATTGCATCCCAGTGAAACTTTGGAAAAGTAATTCTAACAACCAAATGAGGTTAGTATCCATCAAAGCAATAAAACAGAATCATTTTGACAAACACTGAAACACTGCCTATAAAATATCAAGAACATAACAAAATCATCCATGTGCTTAAACAGAACACTTTCTGTTTTCTAAGTGATAAATCATAGTCTGTTGCATTTATTTAAAAGAAAAAAAAAGGCACTAAATGCTCCCACAAAATTTGCATACCTTCCTGGAACCAGAGATTAGATTCAAGAGAATAACTTGGTGTTTGCTTGGTTTCACAAAATATGTTGTTGTGGCCTTCTAAGGGCATACAATTGAAAACTGAAGGATGGAAAGAAAGCTATTCTGCAACTACTCCTTAATTTTTTAAGAACTGTAAAGAGGTAAGGCTTTCAACAATTACTTCCTCCAAACCCAGGTGTTGCACTTTGGGCTGGACTGGAGAGTGAAACAAATGACAGTTGCCATCCCCAACCTCTTCATTCAGGGAGAGAAGGATGAGACAGAAAGAGACCTATGAGTTTAAAAGAAACTAAACTACTTTAATGAAATAATAGAAAGATAATAATGTCAACAAATGAAATAAATACATACAATACATAGAAAACCATATCAAGGCTCCTGGGCTGATTATAATGACAGCAGCAGGCACTGGGAAGGTCACACACTGGATTCAGCGATGGACAGAATGTGATTCCAGAACATACAGATCAGGATCAAAAGCAGACAGAGAGTCCCCCTCAGAAACCAGCCATTGAAGAAAGAGGACTGATGCTGGGATCCCTCAGCTTTTATCCTGAGTATGATTCGGATGGGGCAGAATACCCTGTTGGTCAGTTTTGGGTCACCTCTCCTGTCTGTTCCTCCCTTCTCTGCAAATGTGACCCCTCTAACCTTTTCTGCTTCTGACCCTCCAACAGGGCATCTAATAGTTTGCTGACCTTGGTTATAGTGATTAGTATAAGGCAAAGCTTCTGTGCATAACACTCCTTGCTATTAATTATAAACATCAGGCATCACCTCTGCTAGAGGCTGACACTGTCTGAAAAATATGCTGTTGATTCCAGAGTTCAGTTAATTAGAAGAGGCTTAACTAAAAAGTAAAATTACCGAACAGAAAACTGGTTCTGTTTTATCTCAAACCAAGACATCAGGAATGGTCCAGCCCTATATGCAGGGCATTAAGCAAAGGTGGAAGGAGGCCTGCATGAACAAACAAGAGGCTTCTGTCAAAACTCAACTAAGAAACAGAAGAGGCAGAATCGGGGCCAGGTGACCCAGGAGGAAGTGAGACACTGAACATGGAGGGATGGGGTCGGGAAAGTCAAAGCCCACTTGCAGTTGAATCTGGCAAGGGACAGGAAATACAAGAAGACAGTAAGAATGGCTTCTACAGGTGCATCAGCAGCTAAAGGAAGATAAGAATAGGCAATGTGTAAGCCTCTGCTGAATGAGGCAGGGGGACCCCCATCAGGGGACCTGGTGACAAAGGACACAGAATAAAGACTTCAGAACTCTGTGCCTTCAGGAATCCCAGGCCCTTAGACCTGGTGTAAGGAAGACTTACCCTCAGTACAAGAATATAAAGAGAAACTTCTAAACAATTCTTTATAAAAATAATCTCACAAAATCTGACTTTGGAAGAGACGACTGGAAGTTGACTTGACCAACTCCCCTTGTTCAAACCAGACCACCTAGTGCCAGCTGCACAAGACCATGTCCAGACAGCTTTTGAGTATCTCAAAGAATGGAGACTGTCACCAGCCAGCACTCAGTCACCTTCACAGTAAAAAAAGTATTTCCTGATGTTCAGAGGGAACCTCCTCTGTTTCAGTTTGTGCCTGTTGCTTCTGTCCTGTCACTGGGCACCACTGAGAAGAGCCTGTTCTGCCTTCTCTTCACCCTCCCTTCAGGTATTCATACACACTGAGGAGATTCTGCTGAGCCTTCTTTCCTCTAGGCAGAACAGTCCCAGCTCTCTCGGCCTTTCTTCATAAGAGGAAAGTCCCTTAATCATCTTAGTGGCCCTTCACTGGACTTTTTCCAGTGGCTTCACCTCTCTTGTACTAGGGAGCTCAGAACAAGACACAGTACTCCAGGTCTCACCAGTACTGAGTGGAGGGAAGCTGTTGAAGCAAGCAAACTTGGAAGCTATTCCCAAACTTACGAAGGGCAAGGTGATTGGGAATAGTCAGCGTGAATTTATGAAGGGTAAAGTCATGCCTGACCAACGTTGATGGGAGAGCAATGGATGTTGTTCATCTCTACTTTAGGAAGGCTTTTGACACTGTCTACTATCACATCCTCATTGGCAAGCTGACAAAGTGCCAACTAAATAAGTGGACAGCAAGGCAGACTGAAAACTGGCTGTACTGCTGCGTTCAAAAGGTTGTGATGAAGAGTATGAAGTCCAGCTGGAGGCCAGTCACAATGGCGTACCCCGGGAGTAAATCTGGGACCAACTCTGTTTAGATCTTCACTGATGACCTGGCCAATGTGACAAATTCACAAATCAAATCATTGCAAAGGCTAAGACACTGTTCACTTGAATACCTAGAAGTAAAACTGCAAAACTAGATCTTTCACAACTTCTTGCCAGAAATATTTCAATACAAAAGTTCATAAATACAAAAGCTCCTTCTCTCTTGAAGTTATTATGTGGCTACATCTATAAACCAAATGGCTCCAAGAGTGGCCACAACGACGATTAATCCAACCCCCTGGAAGGCCTGGCAAGGGGAGGACACAGCCTGCACCTCATGCTCGGTTGCCACCGCCTTCTCACCGCAAAAGTAACTCATATTCTCTTAAATTATTATTAGTATGGGCACACTGAGCAAGACCCAGCATATGGGAGGTACTGGGCCATCAACACAAGTCCCATGAAGTGGAACATCACATTCTCTTCCCACTCCACTAAAACAATACCATGTGAAAACTTTGGGTGCAAGCACTATAAAGCATTAAAGACAAAGTAAGATTCTGCTATTTCTATTAACTACTCACTAAGAAATACAGGCAATATTTGCAGTGTAAGAGACAGTTTTACTGAGAGTTGCATAATTCCATCACTGTATATCATATCCGAAAGTATATACAAATATATATAAAAAGCAAAACAAAAAAATTGATTACCAGGCAAAAGGCTAGAATCAGACTGCTAACATAAAAGCCCCAGAGATGGACTCCCCTCCTTTCAGTGCAGGTTGCTCAAGCTCTTAACAGAAACAACTGAAAAGCAACTTATTAGAACTGATACGAGTTTACAGTCCATCTCCAGCTACGACAATAATTTTGGCCTATATTAAAACACTGGCTGAAAACTGTGGTGGTTGAAGCATTGTTGTTCAGGCACTTCAGAAGAGGTCAGCCAATTCATTCAGATATTGGGAAGACATCCAAGAATACAATAAAACATGAAGTAGATCTTAATCTGTCGTATTCCAACAGCCTTTAACTTCGGGCTCAAAAAATCCTTCTGAAAAGTAAAGGGAATCTAAAGTGAGAAGCTATAGTCTATTTTGACTCTTGATAGGATATTAGCAGCTACAGTCTCAGAAACATGTCTTTAGTTTTACGTTTGCCCTGTGTATTACGTAGATGTGGCCAGCTTCAGAGCCTGTAACCGCCTGTCTGCACGTACTCATTGGAGATCAAACTGATCTCAGAGTCATTCACATCTCAGCATGCTTCAGCCTGGGCTAGAAAGGCAGGTGGAATCCTCCCTGCAGCCAGTAGGTCTGCTGCTCTAGCCTGGTAACAGATCCCAGAAATGAAATGTAAGACTTTGGTGCTAATTCTTCCTTACTTCAAAAAATAAAAAGCATTAGCAGACTCGCTGAACAATATGGGAAGTGGTAAAGGGCAGACAGGAATAGACTGAGCAACTGGAATAATGATTTGGTGGAAGAGATGCAGGCAAGAGCCAATGTAGGGCAGAGTAGCTAAAAACAAAGAAAAAAAAAAAAAGAGAGCAAAGAAGGTTACAGCAGAGGAAGGGCAAGAGCAAGAATGCAAAGCAATCTAAAAAGACTCTTGGGCACTGAACTTGTCTTTTAATTACTACAACACAAGCCTCGTTGAAGTCTAGCTCCAAATGCACAAGACTAAAACCAGACAACACTAAAGGGGTATTTTTATGGTATGATGAAGAACTCCTAGTGTACTTTATTTAGATTTGACTGCTCCTTTCTCATATTTTACCCTTAGTAGTCTTAGTTAAAACATTATTAAACATCTAAAACCAGGCCTAGAAAGCTGAAGTGTCTCTAACGAGTTAGCTGGCAAAGGATGGTCAGAGTTAAATTAATAATCTCCTGTTTGCTATAAAAAGCTGTGCCATCACAGGTTTGCCAACATTAGCACAAGCCTAAAGCATCTGGACAGGAGGGAAAATTGACCCACTGCTGTATACACTGCATATATCTACCCTGAAGAAAACAACCTTCATTAAACCCATTTTGGCTTTAGGTTAAGGAAAGAACGATGGTATATAAGTATTACTTTGATACTAGGAAGAAGCCATGCTGCAGAATATCGAAAGAAGTTACTAAAAATCAGCCATATGTTTATTTAATGCACTTACAAAAAACCCCACCAACTCCAACAATTGAGGTAATTGTTGGGAAGCAACTTCCAAGGGCATTTAGTTTTATAATTAGAATCAAAGAGAACGCATCTTGACAATATTCTGACTTGGAATACTCAAGATACTCCTAGATCTACTGAAAAAACCCAAAAGTAGACACAGTGATTTGACATTTAGTCTCCTCCCCACCCACCCCCCTTTGCCATTGAACCTAGTTAGATACTAAATAAAAGACTGCCTCATAAATTAAATATAAACTTTTGTTAAGAAATTATTAATTTGAAGGTAACACAAAATGCTAAAGGGCAAAGAAAAACGGCCTCATCCAAGACATGCCAAAGAAAAGTCCATTTCATAATTACTACCACTTTTATCAGTTGCTAATTCTGAAATATTATAGTAAAAACTACAGGATTGTGCCCACCTCCCTCCACCTTCCATTAAAGTTTTCTTAGGCAGAAGGAGTGCTTCTTACTATAAAAACCTCACTGATCTTATCAGGAAGATAATTTACTAGCTGTCCCATAGGAAACAAATCTTTCTTAACGATTAATACCCTCACCTCTCTTTTAAATCAGCTCCTCAGACAGCTATTTGGGCAGAAAAAATATTTACTCTTTTCTTCAAAGAAACCATAAAAGGACTGTTAACCTCTAGCAATTTGCCAACCTCCTTTTGTCATTTCATTTCTTTGCTTGAGTTTTCAGCTCCTCCTGAAGACTCTCAGAGACTTTTCCCCCCCCAAATTCCTTTTGAGCAGAATAAAAAGCCCCTAAGGCACTGTTTTTACTTGCATGTTTCTAAATAAGTTCTTCCTTTAGAAAATATTAACTTCACTTTATACAACACACCTCCTAACTGAGAATGAAGCAAGTCACACTGATTTTGTTCATCAGCACGGAGCTAACACAACTGCACAGGCCTCCAAAACCCCTCGATGCTTAAACCACAACCATCGTGATAACGTCCTTTAAGAAGCACTGAACACTGTGACATTCTGGTAGTAAAGATATAGATCCCCCGAGATCACCAACATCCCCAAGCTGCCGCTTTCTTTCAAAGAGCAAGTACTAAAACACTAATCTGCTGAAAACTACCCAATACGTCAGTTTAACTGTATAACCAGCACCACTATGATAAAGTATGTAATACTTTAGATACAGCAGATACGCCTACGTTTGTTATATAACAATAAAAACATCATGAAGATGTATATCTATCTATGCAGAGAGACATTATGTGATTTATTTTTTAAATTATGTACAATATTTCAACACTCAGATCTGAATTTCGTGTACAGATTATCAGGCCGTCTCTAACTGGGAACAGCAACATACAGATTACAAATTATTTCAGGGTTTGTGGCATTTCTTCCCCCAAGACTCCATGTCTATTCCTAGGCACACCATGCCATTGGAGTATTTTCATCTGGACTTCAACGTGTATTTGAATCCAACTTGCTAAACGTAACTGAAAGCTCTACTAAAGCACAGGCTGGCACACTTTGACTTCTACCATATTAAATTACTTAACTGAGCAAAAATATCTGGAAACAACCCCAACCCTTGTGCTCATCACGCCATTCCCTCCAACAACTTGTACACTAGCTTACTATTTCATATCAGGAAGCAGATACTGACTTGCAGAATGTTACAGCTGTTTATTCACCTACAAAATACTCGGATCCAGTCTATAGTTACACAAGCTTACAACAACTGAAAGCAGAAAACACTTGTAAGACATTAAACTAACATCAGTACCAATATTCACAGAACACAGCTGTCACCTGAAGAGACTAGTGCTTATGTTACTTTGTCTTAGAAGGGAGAAAGACAATTTGCTTTCAACTTTCTCTCAAGAGCTAGCTTAGGCTGCAAGGCCAAGTCCATCCAAGTCTCCCTCAAGCTCGGGAGAACAACCTTGAACTAAGCTGTGAGGGACAATTTCCAAAAGAGAGAGCTGAGCTTGTCCTGAGAGCTAAGCATCACCTTTGGGTTAAAAACCCAAACGCCACTTCAATTCAAAATTTAGGAAGTTGCTAAGACTTAAGACAAATGCAAAGCATAACCTCAGCTTAAGCAACTCTAAGCAAGTGTTGCTGGGTAAGAAGAATGATGATGAAGGGTTCACAAGAAGTTTGGCCTCAACAGCTGACCCAGGCAGTTTCAGGAGTAAGACCCCTGTAGACAAACAGTTTAAATGATTTAATCTAATTTTAAAACCCACCTTTTTTTCCTCTAAATGTTTAATCCCTTTATTAAAGCAGGTTTCAGACTGGGGAAAAAAATGGAAAGAAACCAGAGCGCTCTTTTCCTGCCAGAGGAGGACTCCTCTGAGAAGCCAGACATCAGCAGAAATGCTCCTTGAGCCTCCCCAAGAGCCGGAGGTAGGGGAGCCTTTCTGGAAAGCTGAAGGACTAGAAGTAGGGAGTAATCAAAACGTGTCACGCGTTTAGGAAGGGAAAAAAAAATAAAATTAAAAAAAATTAAAAAAAAAAGGAATTACATCACGGGAAAAGCAGGTTTTAAGCCATTTGTTTTACTCCGGTTCCTGCTCAGCCTCGCGAGGGGTGCGGGAGCAAGGGAAATGAGCGTGAAAACGCAGATATCATCCCCCTTCGCTCGCTCGGCCGTCACCCCACGCGCGGGGCGCCCCCGCGCCACGCCCCTCCGCGTGAGGGGGGTCCCCCTC
>VXBJ01002874.1:592807-620174 GCA_013400055.1 Nycticryphes semicollaris | reverse complement strand
AGTTCGCCTCAGCCCTGCACTCCCAGCCCCTCCCGCTTCCTCGCCCCTCCGCCGCCATTGGCCCAGCTGGGAAGCTCCACCCTCTTTGAGCCCCATGACAACCAATCCTTAGTGACCACCCCTTAAAAAAAAAAAGAACCAACCCAAAAGTGCTCTCCCGTTGGCTGAGAGGTAACCCATGCCTTCGGCTCCCTACTGGCTCCTACGTCTTGCAATCTTTTCCTTCCGGCTTTGCGATTGGTCTGCTCCAAGACGACGGGAGCACGTTGCCCGCCTGCTCCTCGCGCTTCGCAGCTACCGAAGGAGATGAGATTGGCTGAGGTTCTGGGGAGATGTCGTTTCTCATTGGCCGCTCGAGAGTAGGGGCGCCCTTTGCGACGCTGACGTGATGACGCAGCGAGCGGTCTGGCCTGGCTCCCAAGATGGCGGCGCGCAGGCTGCGCCGTCGTTAGACGCTCTGCGCTCCGGTGGGGTTCCCTCTGCTCATGCCTGGCCTGTGAGTGCGCCGCGACGGCGTGTGACGGCGGGGAAACGGCCACCGGGGCTCCCTGCCTTCCTGGGCCGCTCGCTGGCGAGAACTTGGGCCTAGNCTGAACACCCCCCCGCCAGTTTGAGGGCTGTAGGGGACAGAGCTGAGCTCACGGTCGACTGCTTCGTTTAAGGTAGGATGTAAAAAAGCTGAGATCCAGCTCCTGAAACTTTCGCTGCATTAATGGGGCGCACAAAAAGGCAGAAGAAAAAGGTGCGTTATTCTTTTCGGTTGTTACGGTTTGTGTTGGGATGCTTGAGGTGGTTCGTTTAGGATGTTTTCGGGTGGATGATTTTTATTCCTTATTTTGTGTTCGGAAGTGCTTTTACTGCGTATAGAAGTAGGTCTCGTCGCTTCCAGGGATTTGGTGTTAACTGGGTTTTAAAGTGTTTGAAGCGCTAGGAAGCAAAAAAACCTTGTAAAGATGAAGAACCGTAAAAGTCGCAAAAAGAGCAATTTCTTGATAAACGTGATGAGAATGTGTGGTTGTGGCATAGAGCTGGTTTTTTAACTCTGGAAATGGTTTGAAGTAACTAGTCACTTATTTTTGACAGAGTTTGGATTGGTCTGTCACTAGTACTGTTAGTGGTGAAGGTTCTTCCAAAGCCAATGTGGAACAAAGACTGTTTTGTTCTTTCTGAAAAAAAAAGAGAAAGTTCTTGAAGTCAGGCAAGACGCCGATTGCAGATTTTTCTGGCACTTCATGTGATCTTCCATCCATTTCAAGAAGGGAAATGTCTGGAAAATTAACAGCTTAATTTAAAGAGTTTTAAATTTGGATCTTCCTCGGACTGTTTTGCTTAGAGCAAATTTATTGCATCATATGTTAGTCACTATTTGTTATGCAAACCTTTTCGGGTCACTGCAGGAATATGTGCGTGGTATTTGTAGCTTATTGAATTACAGTAAGAGTAGTTTTGTGCCTGAAAGAAAGAAAGGCAGCAAGACAGTCTTTGTTCTGTCTTTGACTGAACATCAGTCATAACTCAAACAGCAGAAAGTCATCCACAGAGCCTTGTGGTGTAAATAAACATGCATGAAGTGCTGGGCAGTGTAGGAAAGTAGCATACTCTTTGAGTGTAATCAACTGACTTGTTTTGGGGACCATTTGAGATGACACCTGATCCTACAGACTTGCATAATTTGTCTTAATCTTGGTATGTCAAAGGGCACTACTTCTGTTACTTTTTTTCTTCAAGTAATACAAGTACAGAACACTTTACAAAGCTTTTTGCCAAGTGGTTGGTGCTATCCTACCACCAGGGGTATTTGGGAGACCAACTGGGTATTTCAGTTGCTGTTGAGAGTGACCTAACGATTGTGTTTTGTGGTTGTGAACTGTGACTTCGTTCTGTCCTCCCCTCCAAATTTCAAATCTTGCTGCTACCATCACTGAATTGTTTCTCCTTATTTTGTGGACAAAGCAGGCTGAAGGTGTTCTATTAAGAAGTAGCAGATATTGTTGATAATACATTCTTTAAGTTTCTTTATTAACCCACTAATAGTAAAGATAACCTCTATTTCTTTGAATGGAATTTGCAGTAAATGGGGATGATAAGGGCAAGGTGAAATATTACTTGTCTTTGAGCATGGAAAAAGTCCCTTTTAGTGGTCAAGGTTAAATACTATTCCTCTTTACTCATCTTTGAGCATGGGGGGAAGTCCCCTCCATTTATAAAGAAATCCCTTTTTTGCTTTTTCTCTTCTTAAAGGTTCTGAAGCGACTATCTGAAGACTTCAATTTTGAAAACTTGAAAAGCAAGAACAATTCTGTTTTAATAAATGAAGGAGAACAAAGAAAATTCCAGCCCGTCTGTAAACTTGGCAAACCTGGACCATACGAAGCCATGCTGGTACTGGGATAAGAAAGACTTGGCACATACACCATCGCAGCTAGAAGGGCTTGATCCAGCTACCGAGGCACGATACCGCAGGGAGGGGGCCAGATTCATATTTGACGTGGGAACACGTTTAGGGCTGTATCCTTTTGACTCGTGTTGGCGTGGAATGTCTTTAGGAGTGGGGATTTTCAGAATGAGATGGACCAGAAACGGTGTTAGGTGCTCGGTTAGCTGTTCGAGTGCTTTTTAATCATTAATCAAAAATCTTTTTTTGGAGATTACTTGCCTTTGGATGTGACGTGTTCCTGCATCATTTCTGTCCGTTCATTGGGTAACCAAAGTTTCAACTGGACCCCTGTGGCAGCACAGAAGAGACACAGTCTTGGCAATTAAAAATACTTTTTGGCAGTTATCAGACTTGGTCTTTTACCACATGAATCCACATAACTTCACAAATTTTGAATTTTGCTTTTGTTTTTCTATAANGAGGCACGATACCGCAGGGAGGGGGCCAGATTCATATTTGACGTGGGAACACGTTTAGGGCTGTATCCTTTTGACTCGTGTTGGCGTGGAATGTCTTTAGGAGTGGGGATTTTCAGAATGAAATGGACCAGAAACGGTGTTAGGTGCTCGGTTAGCTGTTCGAGTGCTTTTTAATCATTAATCAAAAATCTTTTTTTGGAGATTACTTGCCTTTGGATGTGATGTGTTCCTGCATCATTTCTGTCCGTTCATTGGGTAACCAAAGTTTCCCCTGTGGCAGCACAGAAGAGATACAGTCTTGGCAATTAAAAATACTTTTTGGCAGTTATCAGACTTGGTCTTTTACCACATGAATCCACATAACTTTGCAAATTTTGAATTTTGCTTTCGTTTTTCTATTTCACATCTGAGGTTTTTGATCTCTCCCCACATTTTGGTTTTTGGGATTTTTTTGTTTGTTTAGGTTGGGACTCACAACTTTGTAAATATTAGTAAGTTCTTTCTGCAGTCCTTCTCTCACATAGACTGCCACTTAAACTTTTTGCTTCCTCTATTTCTGTGCTTCTTTTAATGTCCTTAGTTCTTTGTTTAATAAAAATCTTATAAAGGTGAAATTTTAGCCACTTCCTTAAAGAGAAAAGTAGGGAGCGTGTTCGAGTATTATTTGCATTTGTAGGTCTGAATAATTAGTTACCTTCCTCCACACCAACACTTTTTAATGGGAAGTAATAATTATTCTGTTCCTTCATGTACCTGCTGCTGTCTCTGAAGCAGCTATGGTTTAATGTGAGAATGACCTTGTATGGATCCTCCTATGAACTTAATAAGGATTTTGGACACTTCCAATAAATCCTTCAGTTACCAGCTGCATCTGGGCTGAATCGTATATTTACACGTGGTGGGGGGTGGGTTGTGAAGTGGGTTTTTCTGAAGCTCCTGTTTTATTTGCACTGTTTTCTATATGGTCACTGACTACACAGTTACTTGAGGTACTCGATGCAGCAGAATGTATCTTTTCCTTTGTGCATGTTTGGTTTTTAATTTCTTTTATGCCCTGTTTGAAAGTCCTTATTCTGCACCACAGACATTATGATACTCTAGCAACCGGAATAATTTATTTCCATCGGTTTTATATGTTTCATTCCTTCAAACAGTTCCCAAGATATGTAAGTATTTACAATATTGATGACTTAGCACAGTGATTGTACGAGGCAAGGGCTATTTGAACTGGTGATAAGTCACTTGGGTACTACTACTGTCCACTGCTCTGAATGATGTAAAATAAATATTTTATCTTTTAATTGTTACAGCTTAAAATACACTGTTCTTGCTTGTTTACACATTTCTTTTTATGCTTAGAAACATCTTTATATTGTTGTTGCAGTTATGTCTTCCTGATACTGTTCTTTAGAAAGAGTAGCAGCTATAGTTCTGGTGCCTCTGTATTGGCTAAGAAGAAAAGTGTAATACCATCTTAAAGCCGCTTAACAGACAATGCTGAACGAGTGCAAATTCTGCTTTGAGTTTCTGACCTTGAAATAAAGGTGTATAAAATGGACAGTCCTCCAAATCCCGTATTTTCCCTTTGAGACAGTAAATGTTTAACACTCTAATAAAATCAGAAATTAATATGCTTATTAAATCTTTCTTGGGAAATATCAACAGAACAGTTAATGGAAGCTGACAGTGCTTTTATACAGTGCTGTACTGTATTGCATATGTATGCGCAGACAAGCTTTTCAAAGTGCTTTCTTTTTTAGGTGACAGGAGCCTGCTGTCTCTTCCTGGCAGGAAAAGTTGAAGAAACACCTAAGAAATGTAAAGATATAATTAAAACAGCCCGTAGCTTGCTAAATGATGTGCAGTTTGGACAGTTTGGAGATGATCCAAAGGTAAAAATATGCATGTTGAAATTTTTACCATCCTATTGTGCTCCAGCAAAGTGACATACGTTCATTAGAGCACTGACTGATTTTCAGTTCTTCTAAATTAAATTACATGTATTTATGGCTCTTTTGGGTAATGTGATAGGTAACTCTGAAAATAATTCTTGCTAATACAAGTAGCTTTGGGAGCCTACTGGGATTATTGTTTATATAAAAAGTTTACATTTGATTTCATGTAAATTCTGATGTTTTGCAAATTTGAGTGATTCCAATCACAGCTAGAAATATCATCAAGACATAAATCATATTTGACAGTTTTAATGTCATTTTAGGAAGCAGTTAATAGCAAATCTGAAGTCCACTAAGAGAACTCCCATCTCAACGTATTGAGAACTCTCCTATTTAGAATATTTGACTTAGTACTACTCTCAAAATTTACTTATCATAAATAGGAGAAGGATCTGAAACATGGGAGAGAAATGTGTGAGAGCTTGTCTTTTCACTGTGAATTTGTATATTTGGCACTTCCATGGTGTATCTGGTTCAGTTCTTTCCTTCATGGAGGAAAATTAATGTCATATGTCACATCCCATCCCCTGCCCCAAATAAACGTAAAACGTAAAAATAAAGTATCTGGGTTTAAAATGTTTTAAGTTGGAGAGTTGTCTGTTCTCCTTGGAGATAAACCAAGCAAAAGCAGGCAAACGTGTTTCCCTGGAGAGGCTCTGTGGTCAATGCTTTATACCAGTATAAAAATATTTGTGAGTAAAAGAAGGAATAATACTGTGGTTACCTTGTTACGTTCTCTAGGAAGAAGTGATGGTCCTTGAAAGAATCTTACTACAAACAATAAAGTTTGATTTGCAAGTGGAACATCCGTACCAATTTCTTCTGAAATATGCCAAACAACTCAAAGGTAAAATGTTACAGGGTGAGCAAGTAAAGCCTGTTATTAATTTTCAGAACTTAATTTACATTAACAGCACAAGAGTATTCTATTCCAGTTTGTCCTTTGTAATAACCTTATTCCTTACAATTTTTCTTATTGATTTTCAGGAGACAAAAATAAAATTCAAAAACTGGTTCAAATGGCATGGACATTTGTCAATGACAGGTAAGATGCTTCTAGGAAACCTTCTAAAAGTGCAACAGTTACTCTTGCTTACTTTATGCTGGGATGAGATATTTCTTTGACAAATCTTGTTACATGGGTTTTTTTTATGTTCATCAGTTTTTCTTTCCATCATTACTGTGGTAGTCCTATTGAGTAGGGAATCAAGGATGAGTATAAAAGCAGACCGTTAGGACCTTTGTAAGTTTTTGGTAATGATTTAATGCTTCATTAAACAAAAAGTTACTGTTTGAGAGGGCCAAACCAAACCATAGATCCCTGGGACAGAAGTTGGCTTCTTGCCCAGTCTGAGATACATGGCACATTCTGAGGAAAGAAATCACTTTCCAATTCCATCATGTTGGTCAGCATTTTATTTTTTTTCAAGTGGTATTTTGGTAATAGTAAACTAGCTTTTAAATTCAGAGAGGGATACGGTTTCCAGCGCTAGATTCACAATCTCTTGAAGAACTGATTTGCAATACGAGCATCCCATCAGTTAACAGGGAGTGTGTGTCATTTTTAATTTACATAGCAAACCCTTGAGAAAATGTCTAAGTGCCCTGATTATTCAGAAATGCTAAATATATTGCTTTCAGTCACACCTATAGCAATAGAACACCATTATCAGAGAAATGTATCTTTATTCATATGGCTAATTTGAAGTAGCCCAGTATGTGTCACCTAAACTCTACAAATTAATTTGAGCAAAAAGCTGGTTAGCATATTTGGATGTCGAGAGATGTTTACTTCAGATGTTTACTGTCAGTCTTGCAGGTCTTACAGGCCTGAGTGTCACTGTTAAGTTTGTCAGGGAAAACTCCTGTACCTGTCAAACTTTGAACACTATTGTACTTGGAATTAGATGGTGTTTAATAATTCAAGAAACTTAACAATTAAAGAAAATGCACTTCAGGAAAACTTTAGTAAGAAGTTGGAGGTATTATTTCTAATCCTTATCCCTTCTTGAGAGGCTGTCTTCTGTACTTAATAGGCATCATATTAAAGTGTACTAGTTTTCTAGGATCCTGGGAAAATAATTCTGTATCTTGCACTACAGGGGTTTAAAATAGGGGGTTCTGTTGTTCTGCAGCTGCAGTGCAGCCCCCAAGTAAGTTTCACTAAAGTAAAAATAAGAAATTAGTGTTTCAAGACCTAGTTCTTATGTCTTTTTGTTTTTTTTTCTGCTTACTGTTGACCTGATTCTGACAGTGTTTAAGTGTCCCATTGGCCTTCAGTTATGTGTAATCTACTGGAGAGAAAATGGATTTAAACCAGTATCTAGGCTACAAATTGATGCTTTTAAGGATATAATAATGAATTCATCAGTGAATATGCTGAAGCTTAGCTGGCTAGCCAGATTTAAGATTCTTTAGGCAAATCCTATGTTACAGAATCTATGGAGGGAAAAAAAAAATAAGGGGGGAAAGAAAAAATTAAAAAATTGTAATTTAAAATCAATACCAGGAAACAGTAACTTTGATTATGACAGGAACTTAGTTAATATCAGTAATGCCTACAGTATTTTAGCATTAGCTTTAACAAGGAGAGAGAACCTTTTACAGGTTTCACAGCTGGATCTAAAACACGCATCGTGCTTGACAAGTTTCTTTACAAGTTCACGTTGGCTGTTTAGTGGGTGGATTTTAGTACTTATTCACATTTTCTCGAAAAACTTTTTAAAACATTAAAATCCAAATGTGTACATCGTTCCCTGACCAGTGTAATCCAGTGACAGCACACTTCTGTAGCTGTGAATGTGAACGCTGTAGTAGTTAACACTACAGGTGAGACTAGAGTAGAATCAGAGAATACCAGGGGTTGGAAGGGACCTTGAAAGATCATCCAGTCCAATCCCCCTGCCAGGAGTGTAACTGCCCGTAGTTAGAATATAATGCTGTCCTTTCACTCCTCTTCCACACTCATATAGTGTTAGGAACATCAGGTTTGGAGTTTAAAAATACAAGATCTATGTGTTGTGTTGCTTCTGTAGGCAAATGCCTTCTGTATTATCTGTGTAAAATTACCTTGTTTCATGATTGTGCTAGTACAGAAACAGTTTAGTTTTGCAAGCTCTTGTATATCAAAGCTCTTGATTAAGTTGGTCTGAGATTTTAAAGTGCGGTGGGATGTTTGTACCCTGTTAATTAGAGCTGCTGTACTTTGACAATCAGAATTATCTTCAGTGTTGTGTCTTGTTTTGGTTTTTTTTCATATTCCAGTCTCTGCACGACACTGTCGCTGCAGTGGGAGCCTGAGATCATAGCTGTTGCAGTTATGTACTTAGCAGGCCGCTTGTGTAAGTTTGAAATACAGGAATGGACATCAAAACCAATGTACAGACGATGGTGGGAGCAGTTTGTCCAAGACGTTCCTGTTGATGTTCTGGAAGGTATGATACAGATTTGGTGGAAACAGAGGAATATTTCCTTTAGCTGTGTAATCTAGGTCATTGGTAAAGGCAAATGACTTTGTCTGGACTTTCTGTCCAAATAATCATGTGTAAAGTATGTAACTCGAGTCATATGTGCTATGCCTTAACCAGGTTTTTAATTAAACTTAGAAGATTTTAGCTATCATAATTAGTCTTCTGGTCAATATTTCTTTACTGCTTTTTTAGTTTATAACACAGCTAATGAGCTACTCATTTGTCATGGTGGGTTTTTTCTTTGTGTATTTGGGTTTTTTTGTTTAATGGTTCCCTTCTCTCATTTTAAATAAGCAGCGCTGTGAGCACTGGAACTAATGGATCCTGTGTTCTCATTGATGGTTGACCTCCTTAACCAAATTATGCTGGGGTTGCAATCACATTGGATGGTTTACTACAGCTGCAGAACAGATTATGGGAAATGAATTCTGGTGTATGTGTGGGTGAATTCTGGTAGGGGATGAATTATGGCTCTTTTTCATCAATACAGATATCTTAATGTTATTCTCTTTGTGTGTATATATTGCTCATATTTACCTGCTGCCTCTCCCAGGAAGTTCATAAGTAAAGCAGGACCTCTCTTGATTCTTTTTAAGTAAATTGTGGTTATGTGGCAACTAGTTTGTCTTTAATAAAATTTTTACTAACTTACCTGGTACGTATGTCTAGTTTCATAAATTGCTTTAGAAACCTTTAAAAGTTGATTCTTGACACAATCTGGTGGTTGGTTCTAGGGAAGTTCTAAATGAAACAGTATGTGTTTCTGTTCAGGTGTTTTAGCCTTTGTTGCTCTTGGAACTTTCAGGCAAATATCATAGAGTTCTGGTGATTTCTTAGGTGGTTATTCGCTCTGTTTTGTTTTTCTCAGAGTTGCTTGAGTTTCAGAGGGATCTCTACTGAATCCCTGGCAAAGAGGGTTATAGAATGGGAGTCTCTCCAGTTTCTGCTACTGCATCAGTGAATGCTTATGGAGATAGTTTTTCTAGAAAGGTTTTATTTTCCTTGAGTGTTGCTCTTCACCTTGTTATCAGTTGGTCCTGCAGGTTTTCTGAGAGACCTTTTGCTTCTAACATGTTGGAAGAAGAATTTAGTACTGTTCCTTAGTTTCCTGAAACTTCTTTGGCTGGCCTAATCAAATGTGTATGTTTTAACATCTAATCTATCTTCACTCACCTTCTTACTCTATTACTATCCTGTTGTTACACTGTTACCTGGCTCTTCAAGCACACAATAATAATATACAGTATATAATAAGGTATGCATGTATGCCTACACGTTGTTAGCATAGGCAGAAGAAACTCAGGAAAGCAAGTATAAATTTAAAAAGTCTTGGTTTAAAGTCAAATCTGTGGTCATTATAACTGAATAATATTTATAGTGAATTTTTCCAAAGCTGATAACTAGTAAAAAGCTTACTTAATTAGTGTTTATTAAA
Source organism: Nycticryphes semicollaris (assembly GCA_013400055.1). Classification (NCBI taxonomy): domain Eukaryota; kingdom Metazoa; phylum Chordata; class Aves; order Charadriiformes; family Rostratulidae; genus Nycticryphes; species Nycticryphes semicollaris. Next base: position 610,458 of record VXBJ01002874.1, on the reverse strand, counting down.
TGTCCACTTGTGCATTATGGGTGTGTGATCTTCTGAATTTACTTTTTTCAGACATCTGTCATCAGATCCTGGATCTATACTCACAGGGAAAACAGCAAATGCCTCATCATACCCCTCACCAGTTGCAGCAGCCACCATCTCTTCAATCCACACCCCAGGCACCCACGGTACAACAATCACAGCAATCCCAGGGTTCGGAGCAATCCCAGACTCAGCAGCAGAAAGAGTCACAACAGTCAGCACAACAACAGCAGCAGCAGCAGCAGCAAGCACAGGCACAGCAGTCTAAAAAGCCCTCTCCCCAATCAAGTCCTCCTAGACAGATTAAAAGATCAGCAGTAAGTTTAACTTTGAACTTTAACTTGCATTTCATTTTCAGATTGATCTGATGTCAATTTGATTTAAAGGCTGCAGTGTGCCCCGGATTGGTGTTTGCTCTGAGAGTGAGCTTTAAGAATGAGCCTGGTGAATAATTCTGTGTGGTAGACTTTCACTGGTTGTACAGCAAGTATGTCAGTGTAGAACAGCCTTTATAGTTTTGGTGTACCATATTCTCTTTCCGCTTGAGGCTAAACCAGTGGAGAGGCTTTTAAGTCAACGTGAGCTATTAAGGCTCTAACTCTCCTTGTGGTTCTGTGCTGTTACATTTTGTTGTTTTAACTATTAAGCAAGTTTGATTTAGGGAAGGTCTCTTGTGCCATGTGTGAATGTAGAGATGTGCACAATGCTGATGAAGACGTTATTTGACTTTCTTGTCTTTGATTACAAATTAAACAGGCTTCTCAGAGTATGTCAAAATTCTTAGAAGAAATCTTTGAAAATAATAACAGTAGGAGCCTATAAATGCTTCATACATTAAAGTCTCACTTTGTATCATCACCTCATCATTGAAAACAAGAACGTGCACTGGCAGCTGAATAATATCACAAGTACTCTGAGTGCTTTTCCACTGTCATCAAGTCCAAATGAAGCTTTCAGACCTTAATCTACACTTTTTGTGGGTTTTTTTCACTTGTAAGTTATTAAAAAAAGAAAAAGAAGTGTTAAAGTGTTACCCAGATCTACTTGCTTGTACTTAGTAAGAAGAGTGTTTTCAGAAGTAAAATTTTTGGAACAAGTCCATTTAGGAAGTAAATTTTGTACAGCTTTTACAGCGCTTGATTTAACTTGTAATTCGTGCCTGCCCAAACTAGAGAACACACATCAACGGGAAAAGCAAACAACCCCAACAAACAAAACCAAAAACCCAGCAATAAACAACAAATGATAGAATGAAATGGAATTGGAAGAGTGCAGCATCTTCACGATAGCAGCCTTGCCAGAGTGAGAAAAATGCAGCTTTCTAAAACCTTGATCTTGCCATTAAAAGGTATAGCCTACTACTAGAGGAAAATACCTGCACTGAGATACATAGTTCTTGTGACTTTAGAGTTCAGCATAGAAAGCTGGTTGTGTTAATTCACTTGAAAATTGGGAGAGCTCTCTATAGGCAGTATGTATTTCTTTTCATACTTTTTTTACCATCAGCACGACCTCAGCTTGGGTTGTCAGATCAGCCAGGCAGGGAGCTGTTATTTTTCTTCAGCAAAAATGCCTGGGACGGTTTGACGCATCAGATACTGTAAATAACAATTTGGGTTTTTCTGTGTGTGTCCATCTAATTGTAAGTTGTTAAGAATGCTTGTTCATTCATGTAAAAGTTCTGCCTTTACAGTACTAATTTCACCCCATCCCATATGTTAATCAACTATCTCATGGAAAAAAAAGTGGTGTCTTTTGCCTGAATACTATCTGTTGTTCTTTAACAATCATCTCTGGTCAAGCCTTCAGAGCTACTTACTTGGGTTTTTTTGAGATAAAGGGTTTGAGGTCCCCTACCTAATAATAAGGGAGTGAATAGTCCAGATGAAAACGTAAGTTCTGGTATGCTGTAGGCCTCCAGAACAAATACAAAGCAAAGGATGACTCACAGGAAGAGTTTTGTAGGAAAAACAGCATGAATTTGCAAAATGCAGATGTGATGATCTGAAATCATTCTTTCTCTGGAAAGCAGCCTGGGAGAACAAGTTGTGTAGCGTTTGAGAGACTTACTTGGTGCTTCTAAGATGTTCTTCAGTTAGATGTGCCATAAACCTTACTTAAAAGGTTTGCCTCATTCTATAAAGAGGGCTTTGCATGACTTCTCCTTTGGTTTGTACAGAACATAAAATACACTTTGTTCCTGGAGGCCAGATTTTCCGTTTACATGAACTCTTAGAACTCCATTACCTTCTACTGAGCCAAGATACACGCAGCTGAGGTACTGGTCCATGACTTACAGACCCACACCGGATGTCTAAAGCATCTGCACATCCTCTGCTTCTCTGGTGGCGAAGAACATTTGAATGTTCAGTTGACTTCACTAAAAATACACTGGCGAATCGTTAGATGTAAATAGTGTAGTCAGTTTGATGAAAAATTGTTAGTGGGAACAATTTTAATAGAAACAGCACTGAAAGAACTGTTCCACTGTTGTATGGATAGAGCTTATTATGTAAGTATTAAAAGCCAATAGGCATGGTAATAAATCAGTAGTGTTGACCCCGGGAGGTCAGAACTAGAGCTGAACTTCCCCACCTACCCGTGTCCATGTGCTGTCTCATGTTGCATGAGTAAATCACACGGGAAGAAAAGAAGTATAGGATCGGAGAATCCTAGAATAGTTAGAGTTCAAAGGGACCTTCAAGATCTTCTAGTTCCACCCCCAGGAATCTCGGATCTCTGGTCAAGGAGACCTGATATTTGCATTCAGTTTTACTGAGGAGGAATTTAACACTAGAAAATCAAGAAAAGACTGCTCAGGTAAACAGAAGGCAGCAGATGAATCTGTGAGAGTCACCAAGAAAAGTACATATGTTTGGAATGGGAAGATGAAGATTGTCCTTAAAAAGTAGGAAAGCAGCCAGAGGGTAGGTGACAGTGAATTGAAATGTCTGTCGTAGCAATATAAGAAGGAGGTGGTCTCAAGCAGTACCTTTGTAATGGACAGATGAGAATACCCAGCAGAATTAAGGAAAATTCATTGTTCAAATTGAAGTGAAATGCAAGTCCATTCTTGCTGCAGAAAGTAAATTGATGGCAACTGAGCAGCAGCTGGTGAAGGTAAAAGCCACTAGAGGTAAACAGTCTCTTAAAAAAAATCCCCAAAAACCCTTTTGTTCAAAAGGCAGGAGCAATGTACCATACTTCTCTGACTCTTATTAATTTTAAATACATTTGTAACTAAACTTACTGTACTTAAATTCAGTTTGGTTTTCTGCTTTTCTCAAAGACCATCAACTGGCCACCTCAGTAGGACTAAATAAGCTGGAAAGATTTCTTTTTCTTACTCCCTTGTTTGTGATTTTTAAGAAAAAATCCAACAACAAAACAACAGCCACAAAAACCCAACCAAGAACTTGTGATTGGAAGGATGATGTGAGTTTTGCTCGGTGTGCACAAATGTTTTTTCTAGCATAACATTTGGCTTTTATACAGTGCTTTCCATCTGAAGGCTTCTGAAATGCTTTACACTGAGCAACACTTTCACTGCCCTCCTGTCCTGGTAAATAAAGCATAAAGGCCTGAAGTGATTTTGGCAAAGGTTGAATGACAGGTCAAAGCAGAATTGGGAACAGAGGCCAAGTCTCTTGCTTTCAGCTCAGTGAGCAGTGTACTGAACCATGACATATGTGCAGTGGATGATAAAAAAAATTAAACAAGATGTAATACTCAACAGTGAGAACAGCAGGAAATGCTGTCTCTAAACCAGGTTTTTTTTCAGTCCTTTTATTCTGCCAGTTAATCTGGGCTTTCCCAGTACGATTTGACATTGTTCAGTGTTTGTGTTGCATCTATCTAGAGATTGGATATTATTAGCCTTCCAATAAAAATAGAGGAACAAATAAGGGGTTTGGCCTGCCTCATCTTAGGGGAGGGAGGAAGAAACTGGTTCTGAGTTGGAAACTTGTTCAGGTTTAGTCAGATTTATATAAAAGCTCTTCAGCAGGCTGTAAGTTGTTTCCTAGTTTGCTTGTTTGTTATAATTGGTAAAATGCTTTGTATGTTGCAGTGGCCTTGTTTCCATCCTTATTTATTTATTTATTTATTTATTTTAAAACAGCCTGTATCTCCAAAAGAAGAAACAAAGACAGCAGGTAAATGTTAATGTTGGATTCATATTGTTTTCTTTTTCCTGTTTTAACCAGAATAAGTCATTTGCTGACATGTGCTTAGTTTGTTTGCTTACAGGCTTGGCAGTTCTAAACTATTCTCATCCAAATAATGTGTCTTTAAATATATACCGTAACTGTTTTTTAAATGTCCCTAGCTGGAAAACATGAAAAACTGGGATATAACTGTGCCCCAAGAGTCCCTTAATACAGTCTGGTTTATCCAGTGGAAGTCTTGCTAAAGTACTCAACTCTCAATTTATAACTCCATTCATCATTTTGAGTAGTTCCTCAGCAAGCTGTGGGACCTTGAAGTGACTGAAGGTACCATGTCATTAAGTAGTTGCACTAATAATAAGGGTGCTGGTAATCAGTGACACTTGTAAACGGTTGTTGACATGGCTGCCAGTAAAAGGGGGTTTGTATCTATATACACAGTTTAACTTCAGTGATCACATGAAGTTCTTTGCGTTGGTTTGGGTTTGGTTTATTTTTTGGTGATTTTTTTATTCTTTTTTTCTTCATTCTGCTGACTTGGACCAATGTCTTTTAGGATAGCTAGGATGTAATTCTGTAACCTTTCCCAAAGCAAGTTTTGGCACATGTCCCTCTCTGGCTCTGCAGACAGGCTCCAGAGAACTGTCTATTCTCCCTCCTCTCTCCTGTGCAATGGCCATTTTGTTTGGTTTCTAGACATATCCCCCTTGAAGAGCACAGTTCAGCTTCCCCTGAGATTTGTTTTAACTATTCACAAATTACAGGTTTGGGTTAGAAGATGTACATGTGCTGATCTGCACGTTCATAGGACAATTTGTCTCTAGTTATATAGCTCGTATTTGTAGGCACGTGTGGTTTTGGTAGATGTGTGTGATACTTGATGCCACTTTCTTTATACAAAGGTCTTGATTTTAATTCTCTTTATTAAGCATGTGTACCACATAAGATTTCCAGTCTACTTTTGCATAGTGTAATATGATATGGTAATCATTAGTGTGAGACTAGAGATGGACTTTGGAAAATATTGCAGAGCAGTAGCCAATTAGGAACTTTCAAATGTTTTTTAGAACCACCACCGCCATCCAAAATTCCTAAAATTGAAACTTCACATCCACCAATACCTCCTGCACATCCTCCTCCAGGTAAGCTTTCGTTTTCTAAAACACATTTACTCCTGCAGTTAATTGCTTTTCTTTCAAAGGGTGGTAGCGGTGTGAGGGGAGGGGTTGTTGCTTTAATCAGCTTGGCAAGTAAAAGCATGAGGTGGATAAGCTCTAGAGGGAATTTCCTCTTGGCGGCACAGGTTTTTCCAGGCAGAAGCAAAAAAGTTATGATGGAAACAAGGCTACACTAGGTGGATAAAGGCAAAACGAAGCTGTGGCTGTTAAAAGCTTAGAAGACTAAAACTAATTGTCACTGGCAGGCAAAAGGGACTTCTGTTCTCAAAAGGTTAGTAGATGCCATCTTGTATTACTAGAGTAGCTTCCAACTAACCTACACAAGTCCTCCAGCTTACATCTTTAGTATCGAAATTCCACAGGTGTGTAACTCCTGAGCAGTAAGGGAGATACTTTCTGTGCTGTGTCCCAAAAGAGGACTTTGATCTGCCAGAGAACTTCCAACGCTGCACACATGCCTCATGTTTGCAAAATGAACTATACTGCTATAAAACTGTGCTTCCAGGGCCTTGATGCATTAGCTGTCCTCCCAGTGACCCGTAAATATGACATAAATATTTTATAGAGCATGGTCCATAATGTAACTGTAAGATGACAGCTTCTAACAGGGAATCACAAGAAAGAAAAACAGTGCTCTGAAACATAGCAAGACCCCTGTTGGTTAAAATCTAATTAAGAATGAAGAGTTTCTTCTAAATAACATTCATTGTTCTTTCAGTCTTGATGCACGTTTTGCATCCAGAATGATTTTGAAAATGAGCAAATGGGGAAATTATTGTCTGCTATAATTCAGGAGGCGGGAGGCACTGAATTCATAGGTACCACAGCTGGCATACCCACCTTGTGTGGTCTAATTATGTAGCTGTCCTGGGGGATGATTTTGCTGTTAAGATTGTGACTTTGAGAAGATAAATCCTATTTAGGCAGGTACCAGATTTGTTTCCCTTGTTATCTAGAATTTTCTTTGTAGAATTTGTTTACATCAACAAATAATTTTAGAAGCTCTGAGACATTCTAACAACCCTCTTTAGAGGCCAACTCTTGTCTTTTGGGACTCTGAGGAAGAATCAGGGGAAAACTAAGAACGTGTAGTGATTGAACAAACAGAAGCACTAGAAGGTGGATTTATCTGAAGTTCTGTTTAGCACTGTCAGTTTAGTTGTTGCATGCTACTGGTAATGACTGCCCTGTATCTGCTTCTAAATAACTTCTCTTACTGAAAAATATTTTGGATATTTATATAATACAAGCAAGATGGATGTCAAGATGTCCCAATCTCTTTTTTTTTTTTGTTAGGCATTTTAATACTTGACTGTATGACCATACAGAGATGTTACCATTAGGTCAGTCTTCTTATTGCGGTATTCCTTATTTTATAATGTCTGCATTAACAGGAAAAAAAAAAGAAGTGAGATTCTTATTTAAAGAGGAGACAGTTTAAAGCATGTTCTTCCTCTAAACAGCCAAGTATAACTCTGTAAAATTCTGACCTTTTTATGAACTTCTCCAGACTGTCGGGTACTGAGTTCCTTGAAACTAATCAGTGGAACAAAGCTGATCAGATTTCATGTCCCAAGCAATCTATGGCGCTTTCTTACTTAACCTCCAGTTTATTTTATTTTCCTTTCATTTGGTAAACAGGTTTAGAACTTGCTGTTAAAAGACTTGAGGCTTTGGCCTGTATTCTCTTCCCAACATGGGGGGCAAGTGAAGTGCAGAGGGTCATCCCAGGCCGCTTCCTGGAGTATACAAGAGGTAGAAGAGAGGATTGAAGCACTGATGGCAAATTTTTTGGTGTCCTGTGACTTCTTAAATCTGATAGTTGTGATTCTGTCCATCCAGCTTGCTAATTTCTGCTGATTGTAGAACGATATTTAAATTATAAGAAGGTAGTAACAAGAATGGAAGATGTATTTTAACTTTCAAAATGGGAAAAGCTCGACTTGGAGCTTTGTTATGCAGCTTGATTGTTTCCTGGTCACATGAGGTCTGACTGCATGCCATATGGCAATCAGAGACTCAGAGAATTGAGTCCTCTTTTGATGCGGTAACTGGAAGAAAAATATGAAGTATTCAGAAGCTGTTATTGCCACTATCCTTCAAAAATTAAATGACACTTTCTTTTCCAGAGCGCAAGCCTCCTTTGACAACTTCGGTTTCAATGGGAGAAGCAGAGCAATCTACTACTGTGGACTCAGTAGATATGCCAAAGGTCCAGATTCCTCCCCCTGCTCATCCTGCCCCAGTACATCAACCTCCTCCTCTACCGCATCGTCCCCCACCCCCACCCCCTACCAGTTATATTACAGGGATGTCTACTACAAATTCTTACATGTCAGGGGAGGGTTATCAAAGCCTTCAGTCAATGATGAAAACGGAAGGACCAACTTATGGAGCTTTACCACCGGCCTACGGACCACCAGCTCATCTACCATATCATCCTCATGTCTATCCTCCCAACCCTCCCCCACCAGTTCCACCTCCACCCCCTGCTTCATTCCCCCCACCCAATATTCCACCCCCTACTCCAGGATATCCTCCTCCACCTACATACAACCCTAATTTCCCACCTCCGAGACTGCCTCCGACTCATGCAGTACCACCTCATCCACCTCCGGGGCTGGGAATGCCACCGGCTAGTTACCCCCCGCCTACTGTTCCCCCTGGTGGACAGCCACCTGTGCCACCTCCAATCCCACCACCTGGGATGCCACCTGTAGCAGGACTTGGACGTGCTACGTGGATGAGATAGCATGAGGCAATTTGCACGATATTCCTTTAGGTTGATTAGGCAGGAGTAGCTAGCCAAAAACCTACTTTGTAAAGATGAAGAGGAGGGTAATTTTGTATAATTTAGATGAAGAAATGAGGCGGTGAAATGAAAATTTAGCTGATCTGTTTGCAGTATTGTTTATGGTGAGTTACATAGGCTTCTAGATTTTAATCAGCTTTGCAGTATCTATTCTAACTTTATACATTTGACTTAAGTTTAAATTGTCTTGAGTTACTCCAGCACTGGATTACTTTGTACTAGCAAACCCAGCCATATTGGCTCAATTATATCAGTAAGAAGAAAATTTCCTTCTAGAAATTGGTGCCTATTTTTGAGTGTCAAAATAGCCAGATACCATGAAATTTGATCTGCAGAAACTTCCTTTTCTAGTAACAATTAAAACGACACGATGGCAAGCGTAAAAACTACTTTATTTAAAAGAGGTTCTGAATGCTAGCTGACTGGAATCATTTTGAGGTGTTTGCCTTGCTGATATTTTTGTTTTGGAATGTACTGGTATCTTAAGGTATTGTATGTTTACACCTGTTTGCAAATTCCTGTACATAATATATATATTTTCTAAGTGTGAAAAGTCTGAATGTAACAACCTACTGTGATGTACATCCTGGTTATAAATGGGACTACTTTGTTCACATCTACCCAAATAAAATTGGTTCTGAATTTAGTGCTTTTCCAGGTTTCTCACGTTAGTTCAGAATTCACATCCGCGGTGTTTCCTGCAAGACACTTCAGCAGAAGTCTCCCAAATCTTACTCATCAGTTTATTTAAAAAGAGTGGTTGGGTTTTATTTTATTCAACTAGAAGTATACACTATCACAATCAATCTCTTACTTCATTTTTACTAAAATATTTCAAATGAATGTTTTACACACATTATCAAAAAAATCTGTACTATTACTTTTCCCTCCCCAAAAAAGCCAGAGTGGTTCAATAATAGGTAAAAACGCGTGCTAAGGTCTAAAGAATTTTGCTATATACACAACAGCAGGTGCTAACTTTTCCAGTTCTTTGTAGATCATATACAGAAAATATAGCAGGGCTGTAAGATCACAGGTTTAACAGAAATCAAACTTTCAACTGATTTCTAAAGCAGCACAAATAGACTTTCCCCACATTATGAAAAATATACAATTTTATCACTTTACAGTCATGCACTTTGAAAAAGATCAGTAGTACTCTTCCCCCACGCTTTCTAAAAAGATAAAAGGTCACTTTTAACACTGACTTCTTTTAATATCTACTGTTTGGATAAAAATGTGCCATTCTCGGACAAGGTTGTGCTCAGCAGTCGTAGCAAGGTGCAGAGAGCCAGCTGAGGCTGGTTACACCACAGCGTTTCAGAAACCTTTTTTTTTGGGGAAAGGCCATTGGTTTCAGTGGCTCTGACAAAAGCCAAGGATGTGATTTTTACTTTCCCTCCCTTTGCCAGAGGATCACAGAACCTAGGGCTTCAATCTTGTGAGAATTAACTTGGGAATTAATTAACTTGGGACTGTTGACCCAAATGTGTGGATTTCACGGCGGCAATTTTAGGGGGTGCTCCCCTCCAACTGAATGTAGGAAGCTCCTCGGGTAGTTTTCGCTGAAGACTTAGCGCACAGACAAGTGAATTTAAATAGGATACAGAAAATTCCCCACCCAGGTCATCCTGTGAAGCCATTGAGTGTCATTTTAGCCCAGGAAGACACTTTTTAGCCCAAACTGAGCCAAGTATGAAGAGTAGCGAGCCTAAATTCCCTCAAAAAAAATAACACCCCGACGTAGAGCACTGTCATGTTCTGCAAAAGCGATGGTGCGCATCTTCCACTGATGATCTGTGCTGCCAAACAGAATCCAAAACAGAACTAGGGTCTACCCTAAGAGCAGTGAGACCGTTCAGCTGAGCTACTGGCTGCCCTGGCAACTTGGCTCTTCGGGGTCTGCAGCCCGTAAAGGACCCCGGTCGCACCGCTCTGTTCCCCCGGCGGGCGGGATCTGCGGGTGGAACAGAACAAGCTTTGCTTGAAGTCGTTGAGTGGATGCTGAGAGAGCTCTGCTAGCAGGGAATATCTGAAGAAGAATTAGGTAACTGGTGAGACTAGTAATCTGATTACTATTAGCTCTTCCCTTGTTGAGACGACCTACGAGTCTAATGTGCTCCTAAAATAGCAAGTGCCTCATCAACACAATTAACTCTCTAACAAGCGCTGGCAACATTTGCATTGCTTTAGTTAAAATTCGCTGACGTAAATTAACCTGGCTCCCAGTATGCTTAAAATCTCTGCTTTAATCCAGCCATTCGATGCCACCAAAATTACAGTGGGCTTTCAAGCAGATAGATAGGGTCAAGTAACCCTCCGTTCGACGTTAGATGCTGAGGAAGAACGATGCCTCTGCTTTCCGTCACCTTTTGTGGTACGAAAATCTCAAGGTATAAATTGTACAGGAGGAAGAGAAGTGCTCAGTGGTGACTAGAAACTGGAGGTCGAAACAAAAAGTGAAGAGGAGGAAATCTGGAATGCTCTAAAGATGCTATATTTTAAAAGAGACAATCAGACTCTAGGATGGATTTTTTCCTGATACACCAGGTGTAAATATTATTAGTTACCCAGCTCAGCATTCTCTGACTGAGCAGAAGTAAGAAATAAACTACTGGTGAGACTGTGAATGAGAGTATGTCTGTGTGTTCTGGTTCTTGGTTTGGTTTTTGTGTTTTCTTTTTTTTTCCAAATAACCTACCTGACTGTTAGATTTTTATTTCTGCAAAGAATAATGAAGTGGTGCTCGCTCTTACTGGTTAGTATGGGTTTTGGTTGCATTCCTTCTCTAATTCTATTTTTTAACTGGTTACAGATCTCGGCTCTGACACTCCCAATTCTTTACCCAGGCAGCTAGAATATTGTATACCCATGGGACAAATGACCTTTCATGGATGGCAGCAAGGGCTCCGTGGGATTGTATCGGTGCTCCATGTTAACATAATAACACAGGTCAAGAAATCAACTGGTAGAACAAATTAATTTAAGGGGAAGAACCTGTCTGGCTAATTCAGCTGTCTGTAGCTGGGACTGATTCTTACCGAGAATAAAAAGAAAGTGATGGTGTTTGAGGTCATGAAGTCTTCGACCTCCTCACTAAAATCGATGCAACTTTTGAAGAGGAGGCTTTGATGTTTTCACATGCCTGCCTTTAAAATTATTTTACACCCATTATTTTAATAACCAAGCCCCGCTTCCTTGGACTATTGGGAAAGAACACCTAATAAAATACAGGGACAGCTGGTGTGACGACTTGGAAAAGAAAGGGGTCAAATTCTTACAGCTATACAAGCAGCTACTCCACAATAGCAAAATATAAGTCCCATTGTTTTATATACAACCGTTGGAAGAAGGAAAAACCCACTTGTTTTGGTTCATTAACAAAAATAAAGCTTGAATGGCAGGAAGTGGTCTCACCCGACAGCCCACGTTCATGGCGTTTTTATTCAGCTCTGCAAGGTTGTTGTTTGGTGCCCTCGCACAGGAACCAGTACAGGTGAGGGATCCAGCATGAATATTGAAAAAAAAAAAAAAAACCAACAACCCCAAAACAACTACCCAAATCTTCCTTATGTGAAAGCTGAGCTGCTCTCGAAGATCCTGTGAAAGCCACAAACACTGTTAGGACGGCAGTTTCTGCTGAATTATTGTGTCATAAAAGCTTTACAGGAGAAGTGTTGCCGTATTAGCAGGGAATACTGGTGTGTGGCTGAGAGACTCCAGTTCATTCACGTCACGGCTGCAGATACCCTGGGTCAATTTATTCAGGAGAAATAGTTCGTTAGCAGCCAATGGGGAGTCTCCAGCCTTTCTGTACACGTGTGTGACAGGGACCACCGCACAACGTACAGTGGGGTGGTACCAGCGTTTTCAGCTCGCCACTCAATTTGTGTAGCCGGCACCTCGTGCGCACAGCCGCACGTCATTCTTTCAAAAGAAGGACCTCCAAAACCAGAATTAGCAGCTCAGGAGCTTGGCAGGCAGGAAGCCAACGAATTCCAACTCCTCTTTCCTTGGAAGGTGCTGCCTGGAGCCACTAACCCGGCTCTGAATCATTAACAAGCGGGTGGAGCGGAGCGATAGAAACTGTGACTTCTCCGCAGGTTAAGGGTTCTTCTTGTTCCTCTTAAAAATCCTCTCGAGTTAGTTTTAATTCTACAAACAGACCATTACAACAAAGCAGGTTTGAACTACAATACAAATGATGCAAGTCTGGCATTATTGGATGGTTACCCATTGAACAGTAGTTCCAGAGCACCACAGCCTGGAAATCAGGCCTTTAGCTGCCATATTTACACTATTGTTACAAAAAAAAAAAGCCAAAAAGAAAAAAGGAAACCCTGAAAAAAACTCAACCCCAACTCCCAAAGAACAGGCAGCCAGAAATGCTGAGCTCTGCATCTTTAGTCTTCACAGAATCAATCACTTCCAGCCTCCAGGACGGTGTTCCTACAAGGGACCCTTGAACTGGTTTCCCGAAAGGTGTTGCCTGATGGAGGGTTTGGAGCTCGCGGCATCACCCAGCTTTCGCCAGACAACCTGTAACAAAAAATAAACGGGTAAGGGACAGAAAGACAGGAATTAACACACACCCCGCCCCCAAAACCTCCGATGAGTTGTAGTATTTTCATAACTGCAGCCTGAACCTCAAAAATAGCCGTTTCCCAGAGCTGGGCTGTAATTCTCATCAGAGCCACTGGATGGCATCTGTGCACCAGTTTATAAGGGCGGGGTGGGGGGGAGGGGGGAACTAAAACCCGAACCATTGATGTATTTTTCTAATTAGTCTCTTGAAATTAGAACCATTTCTGCCTGGGGTAATGGTATAAAACAAATACACTAGGTCCAGAAGTTAAGTTCAATGGTAGGTCAACCCTGCCATGCTTACAGAAATGATGATACCATCAACAGAAAAGATAATGAAAAAGATAATGATTAAAATTTTATATATATACATATATATATGACTTTCTAAAAACATACATTTTATCACTCTAGGGCCACTGGGGTAATGGAAGCTATTTTTTAAAAAATAAAAAACTGCAAAGCACTTCCTAGCAGCCTTGAGTCTGCATAAAGTGAATATTTAAATTAAAAACAGCTGATGATACGCAAACAGTAATGAGTCCATTTGAGAGGATGAAGTTACAGCATTTTACCTTTCTCCCCTGCACGGCTACAAGGGAATGGGGGCAGTAAGCACAAAAAATATCCTAAAAGGAAACCCTTGTTTACTCTGCTCTCGGCTTTGCTTATAGGGATCCAGCAACCAAAGCCCCAGCCCTTGCCAAGGATGGTTGCAACATTTAGCTATACAAGATGCACTTGTGTTCTTCATACCCTAATTTTAGAGTTGAGGTGGTTTTCAGAATTAAAATGGAGGGTTAGGCTCCTCTCTGCTGCTGTGAGCCACTAAACGATGCCACTCTTGGGCTGACCTCCAAAGTGGACTTCTAAACGAGAAGGCTCCATAAGCACCCTCCTCCCTGCTGTGGGCACTTCTGGCACTGCCAAACAGCACATCCCTGACTGCAGGTGACATGTAGCTTGAGCCATGTTCTAGCAGAACTCTTTGTTCAAAGCCACGGTGTGGCCAAGGTGCTGTGAAACTGGAGGCCATGCCACAGAGCAGAGGTTTGGTATGAAAGCTCACCCCACAGGACATGGCAAGTGCAGTTAACAGTGTGGTTGCCCAACATGTTGGCGGTGCTAAAAGCATTCCAAACACCATGATGCTGGTTCAACCACTTCAGACTTGAATATTCTCTCGGATGTTATTATACGGTTTAGGCTCAAACACATTCAAGCTGTGCAACTTTAAAGATAGCAACCAGTTGCTGCTCAGCCCAAACCGAGTCCCCTAAGGACATACATAGCTGGAGTCAATTGCTGACAGGACTCTCCTTCGCACAGCTCTTGGTCAGATGGACTAGTGGCTCTGTGCCCTTGAAGGCAGCAGAGTGGGAAGCATCTGCTGAGCAAAGGCTGCTCCGTGCAGTGAAGGAGGCACTTGGGTTCCTGACACCCAAAGCAGCGGTCGGCAGAGCCTCCACTCTTCCCTTGGGCCTGTGGATCTCGCATCAAACAGGGCTTGCATCCCTGCCTCTCTGTACTTCTAACACAAGACCAAGAAATAAACCCCCTGAGTTTCTGAGAGGAGTTATTACATTGCACATTTCACGAACAATCGCCTTCTCCTTTTCACTCAGGTCTTCTTCATAGTTGTCTTGCATTTGCCTGTCCAAATTTTCATGGACCTCAAGGACCTACAAAAAACAATATTACAAAAGCATTAAGCCCCTCAAATCATTAAGTGACCCTACCAGATTCATTAACCAGTATTTAAATTGGCAGGATTCACAAAGTCTTGAGAGTTAGAGCACTGCAAAGACGAGCTTGACACCAAGTTGTGCACCTCCATCCTTTCCCTTCCCTGGTGACAGCATGACACCAACCCACCACCCACGTGGTGTGGCTGCCACCACAGTCCTGGGGAACCCTGTGGTAGTTGGTCGTGAGTTGCCTGTGCCCACAAACACACCTCTTCCAGGAAGGCTGCTGGTGGCCTTACCTTCCAGGCGGTTCCCCCAAGGCAATGCCCCAGCAACTCCATTCCCCTCCATTGCAGGAGGGGAGCTTCTCTGCTCCTTTCTACCCTCTTTCTGTTTAAAACCATTACTCCTTGTCACATTGCTACACTCCCTGATAAAAAGTCCCTCCCCATCCCTCCTGTAGCCCCCCTTAGGTACTGGAAGGTTTCTCTAAGGTCTCCCTGAAGCTTTCTCTCCTCCAGGCTGAACAACCTCAGCTCTCTCAGCCTGTCTTCACAGGAAAGGTGCTGTAGCCCTCTGATCATCTTCGTGGCCCTCCTCTGGACCCACTCCAACAGGTCCATGTCCTTCTTACGTTGGGGGGCCCCAATGCCTATCGTCTCCAACACAACTGCATACATTCAGTTGGCTCCTCTGCACAGGCATGTTGACAGGCTGAGGGAGCTGGGGTTGTTTAGCCTGGAGAAGACGAGGCTCTGGGGAGACCTAATAGCAGCCTTCCAGTACCTAGGGGGCCTACAGGAAGGGGGCCTACAGGAAGCCTGGGGAGAGTCTGTTTACAAAGGCTTGCAGCGACAGGATGAGGGGCAATGGCTTTAATGTGGAGAAGAGCAGATTTAGATTGGATATTAGGAATAAGTTCTTTACTATGAGAGTGGTGGAACACTGGAACAGGTTGCCCAGGGAGGTGGTTGAGGCCCCTTCCCTGGAGATATTCAAGTGGAGGCTCAATGAGGCCCTGGGCAACCTGGTCTAGTTGCCGGGAGGTCGGACTAGATGGCTTTTGGAGGTCCCTTCTGGCCTGGACCATTCTATGATTCTATGAAGTTGGTCATATCCCAGTGCAGGACAGAGTCGAGATCTTGCCGCTGCATCTGTGCTGACCTACATTACTCACCCAGGGCTTTGCCACTGATGAGCGATGTGCTCAGCTCAGTGTGCAGGGCCAAAGCTCCTTGAATCACCCAGCCCTACCAAACAGTGCGTTGGCGGATTCACCGTGACACATCCACACGCACATGGAGCTGTACAGCAGGTGAATCTGTCTTCTGCGTAAATATTCCCGCAGCTCCTTGGGAAGTACTGTGCTAGATGCGGGACAGGGATGGGTTTCACCCTTTGCTGAGGCACACAGCACCAGCTGCTCCATGAAATGGGATACCGGGGTGGATTATCCCCAGGTCTGCCTCGGCACAGCAATCCTGCTGTACTTGAACATGAGCAAAAATAGGTCATTCTCCTAGCGCCCTTAACCTACTTCTAAAACGCACCAGCCACTTTAACCAACATAGCTGGGACCAAGGTTTGCACAAATAAGAATTATCCACATCCTTTCTAAGAGGAGAGGAAGGGCAAGAGAGATGCAAAAATCATGTACATGCTGACAAAGACAGCGTCTCTTTTTCGCTGAAGAGGAGGGAATTAATTATTGATCCAGCTGGACTTGCACATTGAACTCGCTTGTCTGGAGTCAGTGAGCCTCCCATGCTCAGCTGCAAAGGCAGCAGCTGGCAGGATCGCATCCCAGTGCAGAGCACCAGGCTAAGCACCAGCTCCGGTCCACGGGGCAAGTGTCAAGGACAACCATGCTTTAGATCAGTTAAAGATCACAGCAGCTCCAGCCTCTCCTTCCGCCAGCCATCAATCTTGCAGGCACAAAAGTCTCAGCAAGCAAAAATAAATTGGTTTTCTATGACTTGCTCTTAAACTAAAACCGCATTCCCTAGTCCAGGAGGCGTGGAAGGGTGGTGCAACCCATTTCTTTCAGTAGAAATGTCTTTTAATGGTGTAAACCAGGCAGAGCTGGAGCTGAAAGCTGATCAGATGGAAGTTATGGTTGTATTTCATTTCTGAATGGCATATAGGACTCATATAGCCTACAGAAAAGCTGGAGAGGGACTCTTTGTCAGAAGTCTAGTGACAGGACAAGGGGTAATGGCTTTAAATTGAAAGAGAGGGGAGTTAGACTAGATACAGAAAGAAATTCTTTCCTGTGAGGGTGGTGAGGCACTGGAACAGGTTGCCCAGGGAAGTTGTGAATGCCCCATCCCTGGAAGTGTTTAAGGCCAGGCTGGAGGGGGCTTTGAGCAACCTGGTCTGGTGGGAGGTGTCCCTGCCCATTGCAGGGGCGGTTGGAATTTGATGATCTTTAAGGTCCTTTCCCCGCAGAAAGACAGGAAGGCCTCTTAGTGCTGACCCAGCCCCAGCCATTCTCAGATCCTGCCAGGCGCCACCTCAGCTGTTTAGAAGGACCAGGTTAATGTTCCTCCGATTACACAACTGGAGACTATGGTTGTGCCTTCACAGAAATTGTCTATGGCTCAGCTGAAGTTCAAGGACTGCAGATTCAAGAATCTTTTTAGATCTCTTTGGATCTAAGAAACTGGGGTATATCCTCCTCTGATCCCTGCCACATCCCAGCCCAGGAACCTGCAGAAAACAGACAAGTGTACCTCAAGCTGGAAGCAGCTCACACTGTCCCCTCCTTTTTGCTCTTCATCAGGCTGCACTGGGAGCACTTGGCCCTTTGTGGATGCACCAGCACTATGCGATCTCCCTGAGTAAAATGCCAGCCAGAGAGGACAGCTGCTCTGCTCAGGCATGGGGCAATTCCCTGTGCAGGGGAATGGGACTGGACAGGGTAACGCTGCTCTTCTGCTTGGGGATACCATCTCCTGAAGACAACCTGCATCTTCCTCTCGATGAGCATACCAACTCGTCTGGCTTTCTCCCTGCTGCTATGTAAACTGTGAGGAACACCTTGTGTATATTTAGTTCTCCTTTGTGACTGCACTGACATCTGTGATCAAGGCAGTGTCACCTCAAAGTCACTCGGTCCATCACATCCACCTCCCAGCTGACTTGCTGTACTGGCCTCGCATGACCATGCAATGCATATTTAAACAACAAACCAAAAAAAAAA
>VXBJ01002874.1:569174-592788 GCA_013400055.1 Nycticryphes semicollaris | reverse complement strand
AAAAAAAAAAACAAAACCAAAGATTTAGACAACTGCCGTGAAGCTTAGGAAGGGGAGCTGAAAGTTGAGGTAAGCATTTCTGTACCAGGAAGCATTCTGAGATCAAAGGACCCTTTCTCAAAGGTACAACCTCACCAATTTCATCAATTCGTAAGTCAACTGGACACAGCACTGGAACATGGCACCCTGCTTTGGTAAGGGAACAGGCTATATGTCCTGCTAGGACTTCTCCCAAGTTTTGGAAGGGCTACATCCTGCCTTACCCGACATCAGCGGAAGTGATTGATCACCTGCTCGATGGCTCTGCACACACAGGCGAGATCCAGGCTGGTGCTGCAGGGGGAGCTGGGCTATAGGCTAAACGTCAGCTTTTACATCCATCTCCTCCTCACCTCCCCACGCCTTTAGCAGGTTTGCTCAGTTCCTAAGTGCTTTGATGTTCAGCGAGATACTGAGCTGTGGCATATGTACCTTTTACTCTCGTTAGCAAAAACAGCTGTTCGGTGTGCCAACCTGTCATCTTGCTCCTTATTTAGTAGGCGAAAATAAACAAAAACTTATTTCAGAAGCAAAACCAGAGAAAATCCCTATGTGTGCTTAAGGAAGAACTTAGCTTACACTAAAAGGCAGGCAATGCTTCAGCCACATAGCTAGTGTTCAGCTGCCAGAAAAAGCCAAGGAAAAAGCCTCGGGACATTACACAGACGGGTGCAGAAAGAGGCAATCCAGAAGCCCTACAGGTCGGTGCAGAGTGACCTTTGCTTGGGCACAGAGCTGCATCTTTGCAGCCACACCACTTCTGGACAAACTTGCATTCAAGTAGCATGGGAGACAAGGGAAGCTAACTTCCAACTTTCCTTGCCTTTCCTGGTGGTAAGGAGCTAACCTGCTACAGCCGTATCGACTTCTTTATACAACCAAGACGGGCTTTTTTCTACTATCTGATAAGGTACAGCCAAAGCACAGGGCTACTTTGTTTGTAGGCTACTCTCTTCTCCTCAAGTGAAGTCCACGAGCTCTGGCACAGGTGGTGATGGTCTAAGCTGCTGGCTGCATCCTGTTTCCCACATGCAGGAGCTGGCACTGGAAAAGCTGCCCAGTCCTGCAGGGTGCAAACAAGACCTGCTCCATATGCTACAGCATGCTGTGGCAAACATGTCATCTAGTACCCGGTTTAAGGTCCGTGGCTGGAGACCAACAGCCACAATTTCACTGTGTCACAAGAAGGGAGGAGGAGAGACTGAGACCACGACCAGCTTCCTCAGTCTTTTCTATTTCCAGCTGATCATTGGAAATGGGCCATGGGATGGAAAAATAAACACCTTCTCATCCCTCCCTGCCACACACACCTAGAAGAGAATTTTCTCCTCACTTCAAATGTGAGAATATTTTTAACCCTAAGTGTGTGAGCAGGACACATCACCTGAGATCATTTATGCCCTGTGAGATGTGAGTGCTATGCCACCTGCTTCCTGACCCCAGACACGGCACTTTCCAGGGTTTTGAAGACAGACAAACGTACCTCAGCAGCTACATTATGAAATTGCAGAGAAGAATTTCTTCCAGCCCTTCCTAGTCATCAACAAAGCTCTGAAGTGAAGCATTAATAATAATAATATGTGCAAACAACCAGTAATCCAACTTCCTTTCAACTCCTTTATATGCATCATTTTGCCAGACATTCCAAGCTTAATTTCCAGTTTCCAAGAATCTTCCTTATTAATTTTCCAATCCTTTCCAGAGGCTTATCAAACTGCATCTTAAAACCATTTATGCTTCTTGCCCTGAATAGGAAATTCAATCCCATGTTCCCTGAAGCAAATAGGAACCTAATTTCCCCGCCCCCCCGAATGTGTTCACAATCAATTTATAACTATTTGATCTTATAACTTAAAAACATCATCAACTCTGCTTAATATTGTCCCTCACCAAATGCAATGAGGAGCAGGAGCAGAAAGGTAAAAACTCCACAGTTTGGGAAGAAAAAGCCAACAGCAGTAGACTGGGCTGCATGAGGGCTTGGATGATTAAATGCAAGAGAAACTGGGCAAGTACCAAGTGTCAGAAAAACAACGGTATCACATGAGTCTGGAATGTTGTACAAGGCATCGGTTTAGCCCATCCATATGCACACATTTAGAGGAGAAATGTCACCCACAGCCACAAGGCAGCATAGTACAGGACAGAGAACAACTTTCTGATAGCACAGAGCCATTCTCAACAAGCAATGAAGAAACTTATCTGGAAAACACAGGTCACATATATGTAGGTAAGTGTATACAATCTGCGTGATTAACACCTCAAGCAAGCTGAAAAATCAAGATTTTTCAGCTTGAAGGGTCTTTTATGATTTAAATTCGAATTCAATCCAAATCAAACTAAGCTTGTCTTTCATTTCATAATTCCTCATACACCATAAATGCATCAAAGATGAACCAGGGATCTTGCAATTGCCCAGTGCAACCCTTGCCAGCTGTGCCGCTGCTTCTCCTGACACTTGTTGCCATCACCACTACCACCTGCCACATCTGTCCTGAAGCCAAGAGACCTTGGGCAGGCACAAAAAAGTATGCTGAAAACACTGAAAACCAGGAAATTTGTAGATCAAAGCTATAAGCAACATCTCTGCCATTAGTCTAGCTGACAGATGTAGAAAAGTACAAAGCAAAGAGCTTTGTAAGGACCAGTCTAGGGTAGTCTAGTTAGTGCTGATGCCACTGCTGGACCTTTTTTCCAGCTATAACCATGGGCATCTGGGGTCCAGAGTAGTCCTCCAGGAATCCACCTTTGATTTGATGAAAGCTTTTTAACCTTGTACAAAACTTTTCAGCTTTTTATGGACTTAGACAAATCTAAATCCATAAATCAACATATTCCGATCAGAGACTGATTTAGTTAGAGACTTTCACAGAATCATAGAATAGAATGGTCAGAGTTGGGACTTTAAAGATCATCAAGTTCAAACCCCCCTGCCATGTGCAGGGACACCTCCCGCTAGAGCAGGTTGCTCAAAGTCCCATCCAGCCTGGACTTAAACACCTCCAGGGATGGGTCATCGACACCTTCTTGGGCAATCTGTTCCAGTGCTTCACTGCCTTCACAGTAAAGAATTTCTTCATGATATCTAATCTAAATCTCCCCTCTTTCAGTTTAGAACTATTACCCCTCATCCTATCACTACTCTTCCTGCTTTCCATCCATCTCTGTGGCACTTTGGAAAGGATTTGTGCTTCTGTGCCCATTAGCTACTCAGAAGTAACTTGCTTAACTAGTGAAACATGTAACACCAGGGTATTACATTTTTTCCTGCTAATTCTATGATCACAAGGACTTGAGAACTGCTGTGAACTCACTGTGCAAGTTTTGTCCTTTAAGTCAACTAGAAGTGTCCCATGGTTTTCGTTTCTGATGGTCCTGACTTTAATCCCCAGTGATGATGCAGGTATCTACGTGGGTATGATGTGCATGGGTTTGCTGTGTATTTACATAAAATAAACTCTTTCTCCTCTGAAGACTGCCCCTGGATTTTCAATAACAAAACATATGTAGAAACTGCAGTTTTTGTGTCCCTTTTAAAAACAGCATTTCAGACACTGCTGTCATCCCAGAGACTCCATAAAGCAGGACTGATGAACAGAAAGGATAACTAACACCTTCAGCATCAGCAGCTTTTGTTGGAGATTTCCTACCCCAAAAAAACAGTCATGCACGATCTTGCTTAACTCCTCAACTATTTGAGGCAATGATTATTCATCACGATACAGGTGCTGGTGACTGACAATCTTCCTGAGTACTAACTTCCTGTTTCTAGGTCTTGTGTTTCCACGAGAAGAGCAAACGTCCTATTTTGCCAGGTCGGTTCTTGTTGCACCACATCGCACCGTCCTGCACCGCGCCACGCGGGCCTCTGCTGCATCCTTACCTTCATAGCGTGCACAACAGCCTCTGGCTTCTGACCAACGGGAACATATCCTGCTGCAGGAGAAGATGCAAGATCAGATGTCATGCGAGCTGGTCCCTGTTGAAATAAGAGAAGACAGACTTCAATTCCCTTTGGGTGATTTCAGCAGGAAGGAGGAAGAAAATATCCAGAAAATCTGAGCATTAGCTGCTCTCAAATTCAATCCTCTTCAGCCACCTGCAAAGACAAAAGACACCACTGCCCCTTCCTCACAAATCACTTGATTTAATGCCATTATAGCCTACCGTCGCTCAGTCTGGATGTACTTGGGCAGGAGATCACTGGGATTTAAAGCTAAATTGATTCAAGAATCATTTTTTGCTCGCTTAGGATAGCTTTATACAAGGACAAGATCAAACAGTTCTCATCCTTCCAGCCAAGGGAGCAATGCAAACAAGATGATTTTCCAGCATAAAGCAGTTATTTCTAAGAAGCTGCATTCACGGAAGAAACCGTTGGCATAACTTCATTGCTTTTCTGGCAACATTTTCACATAGACATCAAGAACCAATCTTCAGCTACAGAGAAAATTGTGAAGGCAACCTTAAAACAAGCAGATGTCCAAATCTAACGTTGGCTGGGTTTGTTTCCAAAATACTGGCCAGTCCTCCCGCATGAAGGATCCCATTGGGAAAGATGCCGAAATTACATTTTACAAAAGATTTCTACTCTTGTAAGCACTTTTCATAGGGCTTTCCTTTTTTAAAGGCATCCAACTTGGATTGAGAGACACAATATCTTTATTCAGTGAGAAGCACCCTGACTGTCCCTAATATTTTTGCATCATTTTGTAGCAGTGGGAGAAATCAACAATGAAACCACTGACCAAACTCTTATTTAGTCTTCACATCCTTTGGGAAACACAAAGAATTATTATAGCGAGGGCCTGTGAAAGCAAATTAGGATGGCAGAGCGGCATGTAGCACCATCACAGGAATGCTTTCACGTACAACACACGAGGCACTCCATTCTCATCTTTTCCGCATTTAAAAACACAGCATGTTTTATGCTTCATCTCATCGCTTTGCCTTCTAAGCTCAGGCCACCAAACTAGCTGTGCCAGAAAAGAGGACCAACAGGGGGGCACTCTATCACCTCACATTCTTCCAAATGTTTTAAGTCATGAGGGCCTTTTCACTAATAAAAGTGTTCATGTGCGTACGCTAAAGAAAAAGATGGGCCAATCCATTAGACTACAGGCAAAAATAGCATGAAAGACATGGAGCCTTTCATGTCTAGGCCACTGATCTGTGCTTAACCTACGTCATGATCAACAGTCATTTGCTCCTAATAGGAGTCTCCATGAACTGAGCTGCTGGCGACACAAAAACTTCCTTCTGAAAGGCAGACATCTCAGAAAAAGCAAAATTTTACTTAATAACTCCACAGTTGTCCAAGGATATTTAACAGACTTCCAAAGCACAGAGATCAAGAGACAGTCACAGGCTGGGCATGATTCTGGACCCACAGGCAGAAGGTTACACCCTGCTGGAGCTGTGACCACCTGGGGACATGTCCTCAGACATCCCATCCATAATGTCACACTGAAAAGGCAGAGACTGGGGAAGGAGCACCAGGGACTGGGTCCAGCCAATCTACAGCTGTGACTTAAGACTGAAAAATGGGTTACAAATTTCTCACAAGCCTGGGAAATGCAATAGAGTCCTTCCAGAATGAGCCTCCCACAGAGGTCAAAGACACCAATACATGCATAATTCCTCTGGCTTCATCACGAAAGCTGCCTTCTTTACATAAATGACCAAGATCATGGTAACTGAAAGCAGAATATTCAGGAATTTGTGCCCATGAACCATATTTGATATGGATCTTCCCCCATGGCCCCCTTTAGAAGTAATAATAGGAAATACCAAGCAAAGGTCTAACATCCAATATTTCTTCTGAAATGAGAGTAATCTAACAAAGTAAAAGGAATTCTGCTGAATTCTGCTGCAGACAATATTTCAAATATACTTATATGACCAAACTAGAGTAGATCCCGAGGTCTCCTGTATGACAGGCAGCAGCAGCTTCTCCTCACAGCATTGAAGTCACTAATGAGCTGCAAAGCATTTCCATGATCATAATCACTCTCAAAATTATTACAGAATACAAATGAAACCAGAATGATTAGAGAGTAATGTTTTCTAAAGAGCTGGATCGTACTTAACTGCTCACCATTCTGACACGATAAAAGTAATCTTGCAAGCAGGGTGATGCACTGGATATATCATATCACATAAAAAACACTCAAAGGGTCAGCTTCCTTCTTGGACACATGCCTAAGTTTCAGTGAGAGCAATCAACTGAGCTCCAACTGAACACAGGTGGAGAATTTTTCTCAAGAAAAGAAAAATGTTCAAGGATGAGGGCTGCAGAAAGGGAGGCAGACCCAAAACTTGCTATCGGAGTCTCAGTAACAGATGACTTCATTTCCAAAACAGGCGTGATTCTTGATCCTTAGCTCGGAAGTCAAAACCCCCAGCCAACTGAAACAGATGTCCAAATTGCTGAGTGCAATCGTCAGCAACAGCAAGTGCACCGAAGGACCACGCTGCAGGTCCACTCTGCCCCAAGCCACAGAGACTTACTACACGCCCATCGTGTGAGACTTACTACAAAAGGCCAAACACGCACGTGAAGAAAGTGGGGGAGCAAGGAAGGATCTCATCACCAGTCCCGCTCTTTGCAACTGCAGGATCCAACAAGTAAAAATGCCCCCACTGCTAAGGGTGGCTTAATATTCATCATTACACTTAGTGCTTTTTGTGCAGCTGCACCCTTAGAAAAGGCTCTTTCCAGACATACAGTCAGAGTTTTATAAAGGGAGGTAGGTGTTTATTCCTCCTGATTTCTGTGTGGTTCCCCAATAAGCTTCAGCCAAACTCGTATCAGCTTCCTGCATGGAGGCACACATGAAAGAGCCCAGAAAAGAGGTGACTGTAGTCAGCAAGGAAAGAAATGACAACATATCCAGCAGGATGCATGGCCAGCCTTTGGAGGATGGAGGAGAGGAAAATGGGCAGAGTTCACCAATAGTGTTAGCTGAAGGGGAGGAAATGGAAGGAATTGGAGATAAGGTCAAGGTTGCTGGACTGGAAAACTGCCAACAGCTGGAGAGAAGGGAGGGAGTGGGAAGAAAGAGGAGGATGTGCATTTTACCCAGCAGGAAACCAGTTGAAATGAAATGCAGGGGAGGGGGAACCAGAGATAGGAGATTGTAAGAAGGGCAGGATGGAGGGGGAAATCTCAGGAAGTCAGCATTAAGGCAGTAGCTGAAATCACACAGATGGAGGAGATTCCTCATGCCTAAAATAGGTGTGTTTGGAAACGTGTGGGTAAAGATTACCACAGCTGCACCCCAGCAATCTAACTCAGCTACTCTGAGGATCTCCATCACTGCAGAAACCCACGCCCTTCCCATTCTCTCTAGTCGGTGTTTTCACAGACATGGGAACACGACTGACTCAGCACCTTGATGAACAATAATAGCAAGGTTAATCTGGTTACATCTTAAGAAGGAGAAATTGTCCATATAGGCAAAAAGCAATATGGTGTGCTTAGGGGCATGCATCACTCTCAATTTCCTCTTCCTGTCTGGTTTTGTCAAACATGCACCCCCTGTATTAGATGGACATCTGGATTTTCCACTTGTGAGGTTTTCATAACATTCAGTAGCTCAGCGATGGTTCAGTCTTCATCCTTGGACGTGTGGCTGAGGTATCAAATACTTATACAAATGAATGGTGCTAAATGACAGCTCAGAAGTCACCACAAAGGATACCATTATACTTGCAATAAAGCCATTACAGAATACCTACCTGAACATTTTTCTAGAGGCTGAACCTCAGCAGAATGAGGAAGCCGAATCATTTCAAAATGCAAAGCTTACTACTCTCTTCAGCCCCAACAAGCTTTGCAGATGCTCCAGGTTTCCGGCAGCAGAGACAAGACTGGAAGTTAGCTTGCTGAATTCATCACTTATACAAGTGATGAATGTGTAATTCGAAAAGAAAACAACTGTATGTCTATGTTGCGGCATCGAATGGTCACCTGGGTAGCATTACATAGCACACTGCTTTCTGTTTCATCCACAGCCACAGTTACGCTGCCAAAAGAGCTGCCCAGTAGTGAGATTACTGGCCTAATTAAGAGTGGTGGGCTGTAAATTATGCATCTGATGTGCTGGAGTTCCCAAGTTCTCAGAGGAAGCACATTATCTTCCCTGTGCACAGGGTTTGTTGACCACTGCACTTCTGAGACCCTTCTCCGAGATATGCCTTTAGGAAGCAAAAGTCCCAGGGAATCAAAGGCTGTGGAACTTTGAGTGATCCATCCAATGCTTCCTAGGTAAGTTGGTGCTTTGCTGCTCTGCAAACCACTGTGGCAGTTCAGAGCAATTGATATTGTTGTAGTGTGGATTTCCAACAAGTTCAGCCCTGGGAAGAGCAGCCCTGTCTCTGCTGCCAAGACAGCTCTGGGACTGGGGTGTCCCCAGAGGCTCCTGGGGAGGCTCTTCTGCATCCCTCATGGGAGACAAGTGCCAAGTACTCACAGACTCAGCCCGGTGGGGAAACCACAGCCAGAGCTATTCCTCTGTGCAGACAGCAGTACTGAAGCACCACTGAATACATCTTCTTTTCAGCCTTCATTAGCTCCTCCATTTCTAGCAGATCAACACTGCATATTTGCTGGTGTCTGTGATGGGACCAATGCACCTGCCAGGGCTTACTGTTCCCATGTAGCATTAGCCCCCTCCACACCTCGCCAGCCTCACATCATGCATGCCCAAACCACAAATCCACCAAAAGAGCCCAGTTCTGTTCAAGAGCCTTCCAGAAACCTCTCACTGGAGACTGTGGGGCTTGTGATTCAGTCTCCAAGTCTGCGAGGAGATTCACAGTCCAGCTGTAACATTAACAGACTAAGAAAAGAGAGAGGAACTCTGCAGTCTCTCATGCCAGAGCATCCTTGAAGCGGTATGCTACACACAGGGGATAAACCCTCCACTTATCTGTCTGCCAAGAATGATGCTTGACCTGGTGACAGCCTGAAATCCAAAGCAGAGAGCAAATCAAATCAAACTTTCCCCATGCGCTGCCCCATCCCAGAACCCAAAGACCATCAGCGAAGCAACAGTGCTGGTGTGGGATGTGAGAAAGAAAATCCACAAAGGCCACACGTACTGCTAATGATCCTTTTTAATCTGACACCAAAAAACGAAAAGCAGAGGTCTCAACTTGCAGCTGCTGAAGAACATCTGCTGCTCTGTATCGAGCCACAGTGGCACTGCCAGGGTCTAGGACCAAGTTGCCTAGTGAGTCCTTGCTGGCTCTATCTGGCTGCATGGGATGTGTTCCAGCACAGCCACTGACACGCACCACCGACGATACTCCATTGCTATGTGTTTGGAGGAAGAAAATTAATAGAAATCTCTGTAATAGGGCATGCTGGGAACTCCTGATAATGACACGCCTCCACAGAGACAAAGTAAGGCTTAAAATATGAACATTTCTTAATAACAGTGGGAATGCTTTGGAACCCAAGAAGAAAAGAGCCTAACTGGGGATGACAGGTGTCTGCTCTTTTAGATGTTTTGGGCTGGAAATCACAAAAAGGAACAAAGAAATTGCGATAAACAATTTCTCCTTGATTCCTCCAGGGATCTGAAAAGACATGAGACCTTGGTCCTGACATCAGTTTTCAATCTCTTTCTGCTCAATTATATTCTGTCTTTTAATGACATCCTCTCATACCTCAGCTCCAAGAGAGCTATTCCTGATCACCACAAAGACTGCAAAAGACTAAGTTTCAAAACCCAGAGGAAAACCTTATGCTGATTTCATTTCACCTAAGTCACAGCCCAGGCACTAAGGATGCTTCAGACCAATGTGGAGCATGAGAGCAAGTGTTAATGCTTCTGAACCTCACATCTTCTCCTTGCCTTCTATTAATTTTTTTCTATGCCTTCAAAAAACATGCAGACATTCAGGATTCAAACCCGATTAAATAAACCACGCTTTCCTAACAGCATACCTCAGACAACATTAAAGCTAAATGGAGTCATATCAGACACCGTGAAGTTTTTATTGCTGAGACAGAACAAGGAAAATTACGTTATAGGCAGGCACTGCCAGACAACTCACAATAAAATTGCCAGGCACGTCTATTTATCTCACAGTGGATTTGTTTGCAGGCTGTTTACCCAGGTCTGAATTACACTTGGGCCCTTCCTTAGCACCCATGCCAGTGCTTTACATAAATAAAGCTGTCCACACCACCCTATAAATTAGGAAGTGTTAAGGGACAAGTGGGAGGCAGTAGCATGCCCATAGCCATGGGGCAAGTCGATGGCAGAGCCAAGCAGGAACACGGAAAGGTGCAGTGTCTGACTGCTAATCCCAACCCCAGCGTGCTGGGAAGGCTGGGAGAGGGGCAGGCAGCAATTTTGTGAGTGTGTTTTAAGGCTACAAAGTCTAGAAAGTGCTTGAATAATCCCCTGGGGAGCACTCCAGCCAGAGGCAGTGCTGGGGGAAAGGTGGGGAAAACCAGAGGCGAAACCAAGCACCAAGAGTACCCCTAAACAGGGAGGAGCATCCCCAAACCCTGGCAGGGAACATGCCAAAGCCCCAGCGTGCAGCATCCCCATCACAGATGTATCACAGGCAGCACCAAGAGCAAGCACCAGGCTCACGTAGGCAGCCAATCCATTAATAAAGAGAAATCCCCCCTCACACTGAGATGAGCAGCATTCCTAGGAGATTACACCAAAACAAACAAACAAAAAAAATCTCCCATTACTGCCAGCCTGAGAAATTCCCTGAGCCCCACAAAGGCAGACCAGAGGGGTTCCCTCATCATTTTGCAGCGAGGGCCATGTTTCCCGCCCTCCACTGCCTTGCAGCTGCAGGGGGGTTAATGGCTGAAACAAAGCCGCGTAGCACTGAAGCGTGTCATAACTCCGGGCTGACATTTCGCCCTTCTTTCCTTTGAAGCTCCTTCCCTCCCTGCTGCATCGTCTCATGCCCATGGCAGCTCTGCCACTGCCACCACGCGTGGTACCCCTGAAGGGGTCCAGCTCCCCTCAGGGCCCCACAGGGACAAGGCTTCCCCAAGGCACCTGGGCAGTAGCCCCAGGACTCCTTGTTGGCTGCAAGAAGATTTCCAAGAGGCACGAAGAAGTAAGTGATGGGCACTGGCTCCTCTGCAAACCACACTGACCTTTTTGCCACCCCGCTGCGGGTGATGTGTGGGACACCCTCGCCAGAGCCAGGGAGCACCCAGGTCCCTTATGTGCCCCGTCTGCCCAACAGATGATCCAAAGCAATGATGACACTTGGTTATTGTTATTCCATGCCTGCTGTGCAGAAAGCCTGCCAGCATCCAGCTCAAAACAAACCACCCGCTCCCCGCTTCTGCACTTAAATGGCTGCACGGTCCGACGTCCCCCAAATCACAGAGGGCTGCCTCACAGCTATGAGGGCTTGACACCCTGCCACCAAGCGCAGGAGCAGGGACACAGAGGACATCTCGCAGACAGACACCAAGTCCCCAGTACATGGGTCCCAGCCACCAGCGTGAGTAAGCGCAGGAGCCATCAGTGCTCCGAATTAGCATCTTCCCTATCAAATCAAGGGACTTTATTGCAGATGCTAATCTCCTTTGGCATTACTTAATTTGATGCCTTTAATCATAGAGAGCAGCTGGTCATGTAAACATTCAAATCCATGAATTAACTGCTGGGTCCACACAGGAGCCAGGCAGAGCCCGTCTGTACGGCTCAGCCACCACCTCTTCCATCTTCTCAACCTCCACTGCATTCATGGGTATCTAGTGAAGTACCAAAAAAGGCTTCCACAGCTTTTTTGATTAATAAAGAAACAATTTAACTGTTCATTGCTTTCTGAGCGCAACCATCAAGGCCACCCAAGGAAAGAATAGCTCTTCTCCCCAGCGGACACGGCACAGCACTGGCTGTATGGGCTGTGCTGGGGCACCAAAAGGAAAGGGAAAAATTCAGGGGCTGCCCCAGATAGAATAAACAAAGTCAGGACATTGCTTGAAACTGGATCTCACCTACAAACGGGAAGGATGCCTTTTCTCAGCACCACACAAGCGGCAGATCATATCTCCAGTCCTGGGAAACTCCTTTGGCATGTGCAAAACCAGTGAGGAAGCTTCCTCGGGCAGTGGGAAGGGAGAGGAGAGCAGTCGCTGCTGGGGTTGATAACAGCACCCTGGAGCTGGAATGGGTCCATGCCATCAAAAAGCCCCACCAACAATTTCAGCTGCACCCCCCTCCTCCCCCAGACTGTGAAATTCTTACCAACATGGCATATTCAGAGCAGTTTCAGCCCATAAGTACCTGATACAAGCAAACAAGAAGGCAGGTGATTGCTACAGAGCGAGCGAGCCCAAGCTGTACCCGCGGTCAAAATGCACTAACAGCAACTGACTCACAGGGGCACTATCAGCATAAATATTTTCAGAGGTGCTCATTCTTTTCATAAGGGAATGCCACGCACATTTGATTTCAGAAGAGAACAGCGGGTATTTTTAAGACTTTCTGGATTTGGAAGCAAATCTGACTTGGGGCTGGCACAGGTGAAAGCCTCGGGATGGGTGGAGGATGCACGGGGATGCAGGAGGACACCTGTATTGCCCCGTCAGCTCTCCATTTCAGCCTGGCTGCCCTGGGCATCACTGGGGAAGCTGCCTCCTCCCAGACCTGGGGCAGAGAGAGGGTCTGCCATGTCCCAATCTCTCCCCTCAACCCATTGCCAGCCCCACACAAACCCACGCGACAAGTGAGCATGAGAACCTACAGCAGATCCTCAAAGCAGATGAAATTTTCTCCCCTCCTGTGGTTACCTGTAAGGACAGATTACGGATATGGCCTGTCAGTGTCTCTTTTGCTCATCAAATCCCCAAACTTCGTCATGGCCAAACTTTGTGCCAGTTGGCTGCCAGGGGGAACAAAGCCACCCGCCGCTCAGAGCTGCTGCAATAACTGCTGATGAAGGGCAGCTGCCTTCAAAAATGGATGGGCTTGTTCTCAGCTACTGGTAATACACTCTGAAGCTTCACAAAAGCACTCCCCAGGCTGCAAATCCTGACAAACCTTTCATTTTGCTTTCCCTTCCACGGCCGCTGTTGCTGCAGCAGCAAAACGGCTGCCTTGTATTTCCCTCTTTGTCTGCTCAATAGCATCCTGGTGGTATCGGTGCTGCCGGCAGGAAGGAGCTGCCTTCTGCTACGCTCCTTGATCATTGTTTCCCGCCGCATAAAAAGGGACTGTGGCCAGCACTGCTGCCAGGGGAAGGCAAGAAACAAGCCTGGGGTCATTCTCTGACACACGCTGGCAGCACCCAGCTCAACTGACAGCCGTGGGGATAAGGGGTGTAGATGGGAGAAGGCAGGGGAGCACCGGGGAGCTCCATGAGATGAGCTTGGTGGAGTGACAGAAGGAGCTGAAGGTATTTTGAGAGGCTGCACCATAGATGTTGAAGCTACAAAGAGCAGCCCTAGGGATGCCAGAGACACTGGGCAGGCTGGGAACCTCTGTGCCTGGTGTCTGCATGCAGCACAGTGAGGGGCTGGGGGCTCTGTGCTGGCAGTGGCAGGGTTGCTGTGCTGTGCAGGGACATCTCAGGGCCATAATAAAATGCTACAGTGACTCTCTGGGGTCAGCAATGCCCAGAGGGCTCTTCTGGGTGCATCTCCTGGGCATCACAATGGGAACAGTGATCTCTGGACATTTCAAATTTGGATTTTAAAAGTCAGGTTGGCTTTAAGAAGTCATTCCAATTCTCCTCCCTGAGAAGAATGGATTTACTCCCACGCAGACTGAGGAAGGGACTAGCAGACTTGCTCTGGGTCCCCCACTGAGACCATGCTTGGGCTACAGCCACATCTCCCCACCAACGGCAGGCTGGCAGGATGGGCCAGCTTGGTCCTTCCCCTCCCTGTGGGGAGGGAGCTCAGGGTGAGATACTGAGTCACACTCTCCCTTTTCTTCTGCCTTAGCACTGGTATGGAAGAGAACGGAGACCACCATCTTTCCTGCCAGAAGGAAGAGACGGGACTGGCAGTGGGGATGGGGTTTAGCTACTACGTGCCCTTGTATCGCTGCCCCTCACCTCTGCCCCCACAGGCTCAGGAGACGGCCAGCACATCAGCCAAGGACTCTTTTTATCTTCCCTTCCCACCCCATCTAATGGCTTCTCTTTACTCTCTTGTGGCTCTCTTGTGTGTACAGACCACAAACATTTGGGTTTGTTTTTTGGAATAGCGTGCGTGCCACCTGGCAGAACAAACTACACTTCTCACAAGTATCTCTACAAGACAGAGCTACCGAACACAGCTGGTTGTGACAGTGTGGTGGGAATCAAGGGAAAGAGCTGAAGAAGCCAATGCTGCAGCCAGGCAGCCAGAGCCACTTCCCAGGCTTCGCATGGGCACAAAAGAGGTACTGGAGGAAAATGTGCCAAGAGGCAGTGCCAGGAACCCAGGGACTCAGGGTTCCTCTCAGCTGGGTCCCCTCTGCTACGTCACCACACTTATCCTGCTTCTTCATGTTTTCCTATGGACCTCACACCTTCTGGAGTAGACTGAGGGAGGAAAGTGGCATTGTTTTTCCCAGCCTGGCCTCTAGTTCTAAAACAGACTCCTGAGAGATGCAGTTTTGAATACCTTAAAAGAGGAAATCTTACTTTTTTCCCAGAGATACTTACTGTAGTCACTAGGGATGTATGTAAGGCTGGGCAATGGCACTGTCACCACTGTCCCTCAAAAGAGGAAGCTTTGCTCAGCCCTTGCAGAGTGTACCTGCAGACACTTTCCCCAGGGACTCTCAGCTCTGGACCACAGATAAACACAGGTCTCTTCTTCCAGCCACCACCTACAGCACCCGCAGGCACATCCTCTCACCAGGGCACCGTTGGGAGCTCCTGCGCCTCAACAAGGGGTCACACAGGAAACTACCACTGTACAAAACTCAGTACAAAAACTTAAGGAAGAGGAAGGTGATATTTATTTTAACCTAAAATTGACTTCTCTAACACGTCGCTCCCCCTCCAACACCTACAAACTCACACTCACCAAAAAGTAGATGTCCACGTGGCATGATCTGGCTCCCTGTGTGCAACAGAGGACAAGGGACTCCATATCAAGTCCTAATAACAGCTCTGGCATCCCTCCTGACTGACAGCAAAGAACTGGGTTTTAGACACATTTTTCACATGCTTTAGGGGTCAATGGTTATTATGGGCCGATCTTTATCTCTGTGTCTTGCTTACTCACCCCCCATAAACCCTAGGAAACCTGCTGCCTGTGGCCTCCTTTCCCTCATTTTGGGCACCTTATCTCTAAGTCTTCCTCTTGGAACCACAGGAAGCACAATGGCACATCACAGTGTAACCCTGCTGCCGTTATCAGCTAACAGGTCTTCTAGCGATGAGCCATCTGTGCTGTGGCCTTATCACGTCGCAGACCTCCTGGTCTTGATGTAAACCACACATCCGCCAGTGTTTACCCATTTGTTTGCTGTCAGTTGTGTCTTTGGTCACCAGCACAGGCCATCCCTCCCTGCATCCTTGCTCTCGCGTTCCTGCTGGTGTTTTCACACAGACTTTTCCATTCACACTCTATCCACACTAACCTTAATATTTCCATTAACGACCTCAACAGTGACTTCCACAAACCACATGAACGCTGCTAGTAAATTTTAAATCTAAGCCAGCCAGGATAGCTCCAACTGTTGGTAACAGGCTGGTTCATATTTAATGATGTTTAATGCCAATGTGGATAAATGGCTCCTTCAGGCAGCTGGCTTATGAGATTCTCAAGGTGAAGGTACCTCCAACCACAGGCATATGAACAGCCCTCAGGCCACCTTCCCAGGCCTGGGCACTGAGACATGCCTGGGGCACAGCAGGCAGGAACGTGAAGGGCTGCAGGGATTGTATGTCCATGTGGGCAGCCAGAGCACCCAAGAAGAGGCCAAAGGGATCGGAGAAGAGACAGAGATACAAGTTCTGGGCTGGGCCTCAGCCACTGCACGCATCCTCAGCTGTGCTACAGGGGCCTCAAATGCTCTAGATGTCGGCAACTGAAATTCTACCTTTTAGAAAATGAATTGCTGAAACGTGACTACTAATAACAAAATCAGAGCCTAACCACTGTGAATGAGGAATTTCCTTTTCCCCATACGTTCTCCCCATGTCAGGAACTTAACTCAGCTATCATTAGATGTGACTAAAAGTTAAGCACTGTGTAGGGTAGCTTTATGGAGAGTGAGAGACCTGAGCTCTGCACCGAGTAAGGACAATTTTCCCCCGCCCAGTCTTCATTCATCATTAGATTAATGCTTGACAAAGCCCATGAGAGAAACAAGTGAACTCTCCAGCACCACTATACTGTTCCAAAAATTAAACAGGGCCTTTTAATGTGTACCCTGAAGCACTTAGTGCTATTTAGCCCAGTGATAAAGAACTGCCTGAAAACCATACTACAGAATGGCTGATTTCCCAACCAATTCCTATGGGGGAAAAATTGAGGCATGGAGAGGTGAAAGAAGGTTTGTGAGAGAAGAGTCCCTCCATAGTGGCAGGCATGGCTTCCAGTCCTGATTCACAGCCCTGCGCCAACAGGGCTCATCTTTCCCCTGTAACAGCAATTTCACAAAACCACTGTTATTCTAAAACTCTCAGTCTTACTGAAATGTAATTTCTGTCTCAGTAACTAGAGGTGAGCATATAGGAACGGGCAATCTGGACTCCTTGGACAATGCCAACAAACAAAACTGAAGATCAGTAACTCCCACCTGGTACTCTTAAGCTGCATAAAAGCACTGAGCTGGAAGAATTTCCAGAGCAGACTGAGCATCACCTTCTCTGCTCTCTCCAGCCGCATATTTGAGACAAGCCTGTAGCCAATAGCTTCCTGTGGGCTGCTAATTAGAGTGCAATAACTCATCCCAAGCACTGCTGGATTTCCTTGGAGGAGACGTGAAGGGAAGACATGCAGTGCAGGTAAGGTACAAATGCAATATGAGAGAAAAAAATCCATTCTAGCTACCACAGACAACCAAAGTACAGAAGACATAGCAACAGCTCAGGCTAGTGAATGGAAGAGCAAGCCCTCCTGGGGTCATTTCCATCGCTGACACCCAGACACCAGGCTGGCCAGTGGGTCCTCAGCAGTGCAATGCCTGCAAGTATCTCAAAGTTGGCTCCCACACCTGAGACATCATCTGACTCAAGGCTGAGCTGGTCTGGAGGCTGTCAGTGATAGGAAGGATGACACCAGCCCAACCAGCTTGCCCTAGAGCTTTCTGTTCTCATCCCAGCAGAATGGCAGGTTTCAGGGGGAGCTCCTTGTTGCCACCTCCTCTCATGCCTCACTCAGAGTTCAAGCCTGAGGAAATCATCCTTACCTCCCAAAGGACACGGCGAGCTTCCAGTATACCACAGGATGACTCGGCTTTGTGGTTCACAGGGCTGGGGAGTTTGACCAGCCTGCTACCAGTTCAACCTAATGTACATGTCACACACCTTCCCTTGCAATGGCCAGGGGCTTGTAGGTAAGAACCAACCCCCTGGGACTTCTTTTCCTGGAGATTTGGTAACCATTGCAGACCACAGAGTAAATACAAGATTCGCCGTCTGCATGATGCACCACTGACTAAACAGTTCACAGGTTGTAATTATGAGTGTCTTTCCATTCTGTGCCTTGAATGTGCACCAGTGTCCGTGGCCCAGGATTCATTAGACACAACCAAGTGTTTCATCAAGCGAGATGAGTCAGGGCCTTGGAGAGCTGGAGTGATGCCTACGTGCAAACGCTGTGACAGTGAGGGATGTGCTGAGGAACTTCCCCAAAGAGTTGCGCAGGCAGTGACGATGATGAAACCCTGAACAGATGTGACAGCTTTGGAGCCAACACCAATTGTCCACCATCACTCACCCGTGTGAAGCCTGTGCAGGCACAGAGAGGAATGATTTCTCACAAACTCATGCCTGCTGTCAAAAAAGAGGCTGCAAAGAAAGTCAGGTACATCTAATCATTCTCTTTCTGGGAGGTGCCCAGGACATTCAAAGACATCTGCATGCTGTTGTGATGGTTATCCAAAATATCATGTCAAGCCACAAAACCAAAGGGATTTCAGTAGGAATAAATAAATAAAGGGCTGTGTAAGTATCCCAGATCATGTGGATTTGGATCCAGAGCTTGTTTTGGTTTTTCTCTCAGTCATCTTCCCGCAAAGAAAGCAGAACATAGCCAAGGTGACAGATGGAGGTGAGTGTCACGCAGCACCCAGACCGCTCCATAAACGCCAGGTGCCACCTCTTCCTTGACAAAGAA
Organism: Nycticryphes semicollaris; assembly: GCA_013400055.1. Lineage (NCBI taxonomy): Eukaryota > Metazoa > Chordata > Aves > Charadriiformes > Rostratulidae > Nycticryphes > Nycticryphes semicollaris. The sequence continues at coordinate 574,466 of VXBJ01002874.1, read as the reverse complement.
GGAAAGCAGGGACAAGTGGCCAGGCAGGGCTGCAGCAGGCAACACCGTCTGTTGCCAGCCCTCACACCGCCCTGGTGAGCTGTGTAAGAAACCTCCTGCCAGCTCCCAGTCCCAGCACGGCTCCTCTGCAGAAAGTTACTGGCTGTAAACTGGCCTGACCCACAAGACAAAACATAAAATGGTGTGTAGCAGTGCTCCTCAGGGCTGCCAGCATATACCAACCGAGCATCCCCCACCTGAAACCAAACTGAGGATCAAAAGCCTGAGCACAAGGGAAATGAAGCAAAATCCCCCAAAACTGTAAGGTATCAGTAGAGCCAGACAAACATCTCCAGGTTCATATACCTCTGCCCCCCTTATAAAGTCCCCTGACTTTATATATGGTGCTCAGTGTTAGAAAAGTGGATATTTGTCTGCAGTCTTCCATTTCATTTGCACAGTTTTGTCCCTTTTTTTTGGTTGGAGGGTCTCCATCCACCTATCCATCCTGCAGTTCAGCAGGGAAAGAGAGCGGCTCTGCTTTCACACTGACTGGGGTTTTATTTATGCAAAGTTTCTTCAATTATCATTACCCCCCTTTTTACAACTCTAAGAGGCAAGCTAAGCCTGCAGAACGACTTTTAACTTAAGCAGGCAGCCAACATACAATTGGTCCTAGAGCACCCGCAGCTCTGCTGACAGGAAGAGCCCTGGCACAGCAGCACGGTATCCTTCTTTCACAAGAGGCTTTAACCGAGATTATTCTGTTGTTTGAGAAGCAGCAACAGAGGCAAATCTTAGGAAACATAAACCTCATTTGTGATACAGAACAACCTGCAATGAAAGTCCTAAGAACTTAATCGCCAAAGCAACCCCGGCCACTCACTGCCAGACACTTGGCAAACCAGCTTTTGCCTCATTCAGGACCAGCTTTTTGACAGCAGGCGTACAGGGCTTTTACAAAGAAGGAGCTGCAGGTGTAACAAGACTCACCCTTGCTTTAAAAGATGCACAACAGTGACTGTGAGCTAACTCAAAAACCTGTGCTGGGAAGCTGATGATCCAACCGTAGGTACAGATCAACGTTGCCACGGACCACCCACCCTCCCAGCAACTGCAGGTTTCAGCTGCACATTTGCACTGCTGGTTTTGGGGTGAATTCTCAGCTGGGAAAGCTCCCCTGTAATCTTCCCATGCCCCCCTCTCCAGCCATGTCCCCTTTTGAGGAAACCCGCAGTTCTGTTTATATAGGTAAGGAAACGGCTCTTACATTTTGCAGGGCGTCTTGATACTGTGGCAGTGACGAGAGCTGCGACTCAGAGTGGTATGGGGACAACCCTTTCCTCAGAGTCCTCAGGTCCCCAGTGCTGGACTGCTGCAAAGAGGACAGAAAACATGACAGTTCGTATTAACGAGAAGAAGGAAAGCTGTGCCCCTCCTGCTGTATCAGCTTTTCCCGTGGCCACTTCTGTCCCATGACCTCTTCCTGTTACTTCTCCCTGGAGCAGCAGTTGCAGAGACCACTGAAATAAAATGCTCTTCCCGTGTCCTCACTTGGAGAAAACATTTGCAAGCAGCTCCTGGAGGTGAACCACTCAAGGTCTAGTCCATTAAGTGATACAGCGAGAAAACACTTTTTATTTTATCTAAATTCATACACGTTCGTTAAAAACATTTGCTAAGACGCAAACGAAAAAGTATTTTTTAAGACCTCAGATTAGATCAGTATGAGCAAAAGAAACCCACCAGGAGACATTTTCTAGATTTTTCTTTTTAAAACAGCATTGGCTATTGCAATCAGCTGCGTGTGGAAGGCAATGAGAGTTTGCAAGCAGTGTTACTGAGATTCACTTAAGCTTGCAAAATGCCTGTGACAGGAACAGTTTCTTATTTGCTTAAAAACAACAACAACAAAAAAAAGGTCAAATAAATAAAGGTAATCTATATGACCCTGGAAACCAGATGAATGCAATCAACAGTCCGCACGCAAAGGGAGAAACACAACTAGGTGCCCAGAGTACTGAATAATCACCCCGCGGCAAAGTTCCTGCCTCGTGTTAGTTCTCTCTCTCGGTGCCTCTGAAACGGGACAGTCTCAGAACAAGGAGGGTTTCTCATTTGTGAAAGTATACCCATAAAAAGCCAATACACAAGTTACCAAAATCAAAGCTCTGGGAGATTATATCTTTTTATTACCGATAAACATCCTCATCAACTTTTTGTATTTTTAAGAGTAGCAAGCAGTGCACTGTCCTCTATTTTAATGCTACAAAATCATGAACTTTTAGATTTTTATGCTCCATTAAGACTTTTGACTTGGATTTGCTGCAGAAACGATGTTTTCTACTTCAAAAGAACCAAAAAAAAAAAAAAAGCCACTTGTGCAATAAAATTTAACAGGAAATCTCATAAATCAGCTCAACTGTATATAAAACCCTCTCAGTAACCCCAAAGACCTGACCATAACCGAGACTCTGGGGACTGTGGCTGTACCCAGATCTCTAGAAATATGGAAAGTTCATTTCCATTGCCTGCTCCCATTTATCAGAGAAGAATTGGTGCATTCAGAGTGGATACATCATTTTCTATCAGCATCAGAAACGTATTCTTGTAGCTACATGGCCTGTTTAGGAGACGTTCAGCTTTTGTGATCCAGTGCTTTCACAATTATTCTGGCACACTCACCCTATCAACTTTCCTTTTACAAGCTGTGAAGAGAAGGGCAGTTTTCAAGAAAGATGCCATGAGAAATGGATGCTGGCCCTGTATCAGCCAATCTGCTGGGAACTCTTGTGCCTCACCTGGAGCCAAGTGATATGGAATGACTTCAGCATATTGGATGTCTGGGAGTCCCTTAAATTTACAAGGTGGCATCGGAGAAGACTGTGGTCTACATTTCCTTCGCATTTCAAAATAGAGTCAGAGGCAGAAAGATCTGAAGGAGAGATAACTCCTTCTGAAGCTAAAAAGTGACCGCTGGAAAGCTGAATTCCCTCCACCACGCCTGGGAGGTAAATACTTTCAATGGAAGGTCACAAAGGAAGATGATGAGAAGACCCTTACTGGCATTATCCCAGGCATGTGATGTGTAGCGGGTCTCTTGGTGGTTATCCTGAAAGGATTTTATCCTGGCTGGTTATGCTTCCACTGCCCTGCTCTGGGCAACCTCTTCTTCATTACTGTATGTGCACCAGGGGACAGCAACCTCCCAGAGAGGTCCTGACAATCTGCTACCCACCCCTTTGGTTTGTCAGCTCAGGAGCCCATGCACCTCTAGTGACATCTGTGATGAATGGGCAGTTGCACGGGTAAGAGAAAAGCAGGAGAAAACAGCAGAGCAAAAATGCAAGCTTGTAGGTTTGTGCTGGAGATGACAGAGTCACAGATCCCCTGGAAGGCTCTGCTCCAGAAGGATGTGCAGTGTCTCACCAGTGTTTAGAGGCTCAAGATTGCTTCAGGCTTCTGCAAACCAAACTGGGACATGCAAGGTGCCACATGCTTATGGAGAAACAAGGGTGTAGAAAGAGGCATGAGAAAGAGAGCTTCGGTGGATATTTGTCTCCTAGAAACTTGTTCTCTTGCCACCAAGTCTAAATGAATTGGTCTAATTAAACATAGCACGTGTTTCACCACACTAGAGGTTGTCCTCATAGGAAGTCATAATGCCTCACCCACCAAAGCAAGTAAGGCAACCAGACCTAAGTCTGGTCAACACACAATATCATACTGCTGTGGCTAAAAATACATGAGTTTAAATTGATTTAATTTAACTGCCCTATGCTCCTGCCTGGAGCAAAATTCTGCATTAATTTCAATTTGGCTTGAATTGTTTGAAATTGTGTTGGTAAATACACAGATACAGTCAAAACTCTGCTCTAACAAGTGTTCATAATGGATTAGTTCTATTGCTTTTTTTAAGCCAATCCCATTTAAGACAGTGCACTTGTGTGTGACAAAACTATTGTTAGGTTGTTTCAGTGACTGCTGATTATGAATCTGACCTAATGCATTCAATTTGATGGAAAGATTCCCACTGAGTTCAATGAACATCAAAACAAGCTCTTAATTAAATACAAGAAAGCAAAAGAAGGAAAAAGAAAGGAAAAGAAAAAGAGAAAAAGAGAAAGAAAAAGAGAAAGAAAAAAAGGAAAAAGGAAAAAAAATAAAAAAGAAAAAAGAAAAAGAAAAAAGACATCAAGAAATAAAAATGCCGGACAGAGATCTATCCAGAAGAGTAATGAGGTCTTTGGGGCACGCAGTGGGTCTGGTAGGGCAAAAAGAATCTTCACCTCCCATTATCTGTAACGCATCCATGTTGGAGATGGCCAAAGAACCACTTTCTCCTACTCCCGTGAGCAGGAAAGCCAGCCCTTTCACAAGCACTCCACTCCATGCAATTTTCTTTCTATATTTTCTAGAATTTGTTTCAAAATGTATCTTACTCTAAGTACTTTTTTACAACAGCCTACCAGTCACAGTTCTGCACTATTTCTTTCTTTTGTACTGAAATCAAAAGTGTGGTTTTTCACCATAAAAGGAAAACTGCTTTTTGTTCCCTTTTTAAATGAAAATGGTGCAGTGACACGTATTCATCAGACCTCCCTAAACATTTACGCATTCCTTGGGCTTTTGCTATCAGTATTGGAGCTAACCAGGAAAAGAAAGTGAATTCCTCATTAAAAAGCAATATGACTAATGATGCATCAGAATGAGTAGCCATCATCCACTTAAACCTAAATTAAAAATCCTGGTATTTGCATTGTCATTTCACTCACAAAATGAAATCTCTTATTACCTTACCCAGTTTTCATTACTGAGATGTAAGTGGATCCCAAATTGCTTTTCTAGTCAGAACGGCATTTTAAAAGTACAATCCCTGATCATCTCTGTTCATCATCATTGTTGGAGATTATCTCAATTAATGGGCAACATGTCTATAACAAATTACCCTTCAGGTAAAATCACTTCACGTTTCTGGAGTTTCAAGGAATTTATCAACAAAATCATTTTCATCTGAACTAAAACTCCACAGGAGAATGCTGTGTTTTGATGGAACCCTTATTGGGAATGTTTTCTAACCTGAGGAGCAGAGAGAAGGGGAGGGACGCATAATAAAAGGAGACCAAGGGAGAGCTGAGGAGACTCACAGTCTGTCTTTATTTAACTTGATCAAATTTGCAACTGGTACAATTTACAAGTACACTCATCCCCAGTAAACTCCAACCACAGGCCATTGACTACTCTGGAGTAGCTCTTGTTCTTTTACTGTGAATCTTTTTCAAACACTAGTTTAATCCAAATGTTAAATTAAAA